>JANRGW010014195.1:0-15708 GCA_024733675.1 Psilopsiagon aymara | reverse complement strand
CGGGGCTCGGCGGCGGCGGGCACCGCGGGGCCGGGCGCCTCCTGAGCACCGGCGCGGCGGGGCACTGCGGTTGCGGCGCTGCAACAACGGCTCCGCGCCCCCTGCCCGTCCTTCTTTTTCTCCTCCTCCTCCTCCGCCGCGCCACTTCCAGGGGAGGCTGGTGTCATGCGGCTGGCGCCGAGGGAGGTGTGCCCGGGGCCGCAGCAGCAGTGAGAGACGGCAAGCCTAGCCGAGCCGAGTCGAGTCGAGTCGAGCCCCCTGCGATGACAGCTATGAAGGAGCAGCCGGGGCACCCGGGCGGCAGGGGGAACCCGCCGCCGCAGCCCGACCAGGTGGGACCCGCGGCGGGAGGCGCCGAGGGGTGGCTGGGGCGGGGGGCGACATTCGCCGTCCCGAAGAAGTTGTGCGGAGCTGGGTAAAAGTCTGGAGGGGACAGGATGGGTGCCCTTGGGGCGGCTTGGCCAGGGGAAGAGGGATTCCCGGGGAGCCGTCTCTGGGGATGCGCGGGTAGCGGTGGGGCCTCCCGGAGGAGACCCAGCCTTGTCCTGCCCCGCCTCGAGGTTGGGGTGTCGGTCGGTCCCAGCCCCCGTCGGTACCGAGTCCCTCAGGAGTTCGCGCTCCGCTTCCCTGCGAGTTCCTGCCATACCGCAGACGCCAGCGGCGCCGCTATGGGGCTGCCGGCGGTGGGGACCGGTGATGCTGCGTAGCGGGCTTGGGTTGCCGGAGAGGGTGCGGGGCCGTGCTCCGCATCGCCATCCGGTCGGCGGCGGGGCGAGAGCAGCCCAGCGGTGCCCCATGGATTGATTTCCCAGAGATTGTTGGCAGCGCCGGGCGGCAGTCGTGTCCCTTGGCCCGACGGGTGCCTCCTCACAGGATGGTGGTGGGAGGCAGGCCAGCGGGACACCCGTTTCTCTCAGTACCGGCTCCCTGTCGAAACGGGCGAGCCTGAAGCAGCTTCCGCGTGTGGTGTGGGTACCGCGGGAGCAGCTGAACTCGGCTGTCACCACCACAAAATCGAAGTTTTCTTTATCAGACCGCCGTTGCTCTGGGGCAACGGTGTCAACGCATTGGGAGGGATGGGGATGTGCGCGTCCGCTTCGAGACCTCCGCCGCCGGCCGGATCGGAGCCGTGTACCTGCCCTCGCCGCCGCCATGAGGCCCCACGGCGCACCCCTCCCTCGCCCGCAAACAACCCGAAACGTGCAAACTCCAGCTGCATTCCGAGACCGAGGGGGTCGTTTTGCACATTGTCAGTACACATCGCCTTCTGTTTTGAGCTCCGGCAGGCTGAACGGGGTTTGCAGGAAGGACATGGGGATCCGCTTTTCACATTTCCATTCTCTGTTATCTACAGAGCTCAGTTTTCCTCCGATATATTAACATTGAGTGAAAAACCCCAACACTGTGCACAGCTATGGGTTAGAAAGTCCCTACCCGAGTATCTAGTATTCATGTGCAGCCAGGCTGCATGTTAAGCTTATGGGTAGTCCTTCCAGTATCAGTGAACCCATTCATTTAAATAAATTTAATGATGTATCGTTTTTTGCTAAAAAGTGTATGCATTATGGCACATTTTAATGTAGTACTGATAAAATAATATATTTGAGTTTGAGGAGCCTTCTTGAATAAAATAATTGCATGAGTTACATTATGTGAAAAAGGTGGGTAACTTCCATCAGTACTAAATTACATGCAAATAGCAGAATTTATGGAAAAGTCAAATTAATTGTAAATAGTCTCAGAGGTTCACAGAGTTCACACGTTTCAGAGACATTGTTTTGCTTTAGAGGGTTAGTACTTTTATGTATAATACAATAAGAAGTACTTGAACTTAACCAATCTTTATTTCTTGATATTTAGTTCAGGCATGTTGAATTGCCAGAATGGCTTTTTTATTGTCAGAGGTGCAAATCTTTTCCAAGCAGGCTTAATCTTATATGCCAAAAATTACCAGTTTGACTGCACATTTATGTCGTAATGAGGAACAGCAGTAACTTTCCAATTTCAAATATGCTAAATATTAGGAATTTGTCCTAAATATAGAAACATTGTTACCTGAGTGCTCTGGAGTTCTCATCTTTTCATGGTGTTGGGTGGGGATCCACTGGTCTATCTTCTGTCCCTGGTGGCATGAAGTGTCAATGTTCTTCCAGACCAAGTTTGGTTTTGTAGATGAAAGTTGATATTGAATCAACTTTAAATCGCCTGTTGTCTTAGGTGCTGAGGATGTATTGCAGTGTAAAACAGCATCGCATGCAAATGTTGCTTTTAATGGGTGGGAAGTCTTTTTATGGCTTTAAATGATAATACCAAGGATGCAGGCCTAAATCCTGCAGCGAGCTCCGAGTAGTGTAAGGCTGTGGTTAGTGGATCTCTGTGAACACCAAAGCCACTTGTGCACCTTGGCAGCATTCAAAATGCATAAACTCTAGGTTTATGACAGAAACTGTTCTTAGTATAGCAATGTGATGTGGCTGGGATCTTAACAGAAGGATATTGAGGATTTGAAGCTTTTTGTTGGTTTTGTTGTTGTTGTGGTTACAGTTACAGAGCTACAGCTGTGACGGGTGCTGTGGTGAGCATAGGGAGAAGAACAAACAAGCTCATGTGTTCACCCTGGTTTTCCATACCCCCATAGCAGTGTCAAGGGCTGGCCCACGTGGGAAATGCAGTCTTCTTGGGGCCTTCAAGAAATTCATCTGTATTGGGGTACTATTGTTTAACATTGCATTTTGCTTTCTGAGCTTGTGTAAACCTGTAATGTCACTACATATGACACCTGTGGTTTGTTTATTTATTTTTAACAAGAGACACATCTGTGCTGAGAGGCTTTCCTGTGGCAATAGAAGCAGCAAATCTTTTCTGGTAGAGAAGTGGTTGGACATGTGTTAAGTCCCAGAAGGAACAAGGAATGACACCAAGATTTTCTAAGTGTAAACCTCCTGATTTCAAAATTCAGTTTTACAGATGCCACTGAGAATAGTCATATTGAAGCTGATGCATTTGTGGTAAATTTATAGGCTTCCAGCCTGAGCTGTAATTTCAAATTACAGCAAGCTAATGCTGGGGCTCTCTCTCTAAATAAAAGCTTGGATTGACTGATTAAAGCACCCATAGCCATCATCTTATAAATAAATTGGACACAACTTCATATCCAATATTTTCCCTGATGGTATATTTGAACCAAGCCTCCCCTGGGCCAAGGCATCTAATATCAACTTTTATTAGCAGTGCTATCGATGTTTTAGGAATTGTTTTGATAAATTAGCCAGATTTATTCTCAACTCTTTGCTAAATGATGACTTATATTTATTGCCGAAATTACAGCTTTATGTTCAGATGATATATCTGTAGAAAGGAAAATAGCTGTAAATTACTTGTATTTCTGCTTATTTCTGGAAAGCTCTATCAAAGTGCTCAGACATCTGTCACCTGAGCGCTTGTGTTGAGAGTGACTGTGGCTCCCTCAGTTCCTCTTCTAGAGTACAAATAATAGGGTTTTTCATCTTGTAGCTTTTAAGAACTGTCCTGGGGTCTTGGACAATGATGTCTAGTGATCATTTTTAGAATGCACAACCATTTGATAGTCAGTGTACACAACATATTTGAAAAATATAATGTACCTGTATGACTTTCTGGTTGATAAATGCTGCTGTCTTTGCAGATGAAAAACTAAGATAATTCCTCTAGGTATTACCTTTGTGAGGCTTCAGTCTGTTCAGAAAAAACAGACGATGTACACCACCTGGTGCTACTTGCTGTTCTTTGTGTGTATAGAAGACAGACCTTTGAAATTTATAATCATGCTCTCCTGAGCCTCTTTTACTTTTCCAACTTAAGATCTTTCTAAAATTAATTTTAAGATAGAAAAAGGGGGGGAACCCATTTTTTTTTCCTTTACTGTATGTCATTTTAAAATCTATGGCCTTATTCTGCTTAAAACTTGTAAGGAAAAATGAAATCAGACTGTATTGTGTTGCACTAAATAGGGAGGTTATTTGATAAGCATTTAAATTACGTATTTAGTATATATACAAGGACAACTGTTGTTTGCTTGATTGCCTTGATTTAGGGAGTTGAATTTTCTGTCTCAGGACCAGTTCCTGTGGTCACCAAACAAGGGGTGTAGCCTAAAAATACTCTGAACAAAAAGAGAAGAATCTGTGGTTTATTTGTCGGTGACTAAAGCCAAAATAGTTTATACTTACGTTTCTTCCTGCGTTGCCTTGCTGCTTTTTCCCGAAAATGAACTCTGATCTGTCAATGGGAAAAATGTTGATAGATAGCTGTGTCTGTTCAGAGCAGTATTCATCTTAACAGGGTTTTATCAAGGTAAAGGGGCTCTCCCCTGCCCTACTTAAGTAATTTTGAGCTTGATGGGACAGGAAGAAACTTGAACTCTTAATTGTGTGTGTATGTTCCAGTAACTTGAAAGGTTTAGTTAGGTAGTGAAGTCCATGTCGCCTGCTATTTGTTGTGTTCAGAGTTGGCTTCAGGCTGAAATAAGAATTTCTGTTCTAGTACATAATCCAGAGTGACTTTGCACTTTTCCTTCTTACCAACCTAGTGTAACTTTCTACTTGTTTTGATGCGGCACTGTCTCAAACATACTGGATTGTGAGGTTCAACATAATGTCAGGAACATCAGGTAAAAACAGCGGATGAAAGTGGAGAAATAAAGTTGTAT
Organism: Psilopsiagon aymara; assembly: GCA_024733675.1. Classification (NCBI taxonomy): domain Eukaryota; kingdom Metazoa; phylum Chordata; class Aves; order Psittaciformes; family Psittacidae; genus Psilopsiagon; species Psilopsiagon aymara. The sequence continues at coordinate 11,021 of JANRGW010014195.1, read as the reverse complement.
TATTATGCGCAGAATATTTCATAAAGAGTAAACATCTGAATCTTAGTTTAACTTCTGAATCTTAGTTTTAACTTCTAAATTCTCTTTTGTGCACTATATATTTGCTATACTGTGCTGGATCCAGAAAGCAGTATTACAGGCTTGCAATATCTGTTAAATATATGACCAGCACAAGAAGCTTAGGTGAAAATATATTAATTGTGGTGGTTTGGAATATTGTTCAGCAAGTTTCAGCAGAATCTTTCAAATGCTGTATGTGGCCTTAGTTCACTTTCTCTTTGCCATGTGCCTATTTTGATGTAGTTCAGTCATGTACCCGGTTGTGGTGCTGAGCACAAAAAGCCTGAAGCTCATTTTCCATCCTTATTGCATTTCTAGTCTTCTGCTCTGTGCTCTGTGTAGCAGTGGAGAGTAGGTTCTCATTTTTTGGTAAAAGTGCTTCTCCTTTTAATTGAGAAGCATCATTTTATATGATGTCTTGTAAACAGTCTGTGTACATACAGGAGGATCTCTGGTAGCTTGAGAGAGCAGACACAAATGTTTTTAGGTGGCTGTATAGCATGTAAGTGTGTTTCAATGTACATCTCAAGTTCAGAAGTGATGAGTGTCTCTTCAGAAACTCATTTTTCTAATGCAGAAAACTTTACCAAGAACTTTCTAGTGCTTTAGCTACTCTCTGCTCTGGAAACCTACCAGGACTACAACCATAAAGATTTCCGTTGGTGAATGCAGGGCAAGGCAATCATGCCGATAGTGTCTTGCCTTCCCCTCATGGTTCCAGTGCCTTTTTGCAGGTCCTCTGTGTCTTGCATTCAAAACAGCATGTGGGAATTTGTGCAGCATAACACAGCAGTTGATTTTCCAGCATTTAGAGCCCTCCACTTTGCAGGTGGATTAAAGGGATTACTTAATGCAGTGAATCAAGACCTGTGAAACTGTGAATCTGTGAATCTTTTTGGCTCTTCAGTGTTAAAGAGAATTTCAGGCATGCTGTAGGTTACATAGTAACCTCAGATATTTGATTACCCATCTTAAAACATACTTTCAGTATTTCTTTCCAGTGTCTTCCAACTGAAAGTATTGCTTCAGGTAACCTCTTCTGATAATTAACAAGAAGGAGGAACTCTTTAAGGAAACAGAGCTCTTCTTGATGTTAATCTAGAATTTGAAAGCCATCATCCTAGCATTTTTTAATAACTTGAGGGCATTCAGAGATCCTATACATGTGTTAAAAATGTGAACACAGACCTTCTTCCCATAGTGGTAATAAGTATAAATGCAGTATGTGATCTCTAGAGGGGCATCTTTTTTTTTTTTTTGTTTTTCTTCCCCCCCCCCCCCCCCCCAAATTGAAGTGTGTCTAACCTATGGGACACTTGTAGGTGTACATGACTGTACTTCACATGTTATACTTTCTTTATCATTGCACTGAAAGACATAGCAGGCTCATCTGCTGCTCCAGATGCTTGTGTCCTGCCAGCAGGTAGCTGTAATTTTGTTGATGCTGTCTTTGTAACTCTTAAAAGACCCATGTTATATTTCAAATGTATGCATTAGTTATGAAATCTTGGATTAAACTCTGTCCGTTTCCACTTTAATCATGCACTTTTTTTACGCTCTACTCAGCTGCATCGAATAATGTTCATGAATATATGATAGTAAAAAGAGCAATGCTTATGGTGGCTGCTGATGATAAATTACAGTATTTATCCATTAGAAAGGACATTGGATGACCTACAGATCTGGGGCTGAAGCTAAGAGACCTTTTCTAACCTTTCTTAACGCTGCTGGCAACAGCTGCATAACTCATAATGTGTTATTTATGTAGAGAATCTGTAAATAGTTTTGAATGGTTCTAAACCAAGGTAAAAGCCCTCTGGTGTTTGGAGGATGTTGTCTAAGAAAATCAATTAGGAACTATTAAACAATGTGATAAATTAAAGAAATAAAGATTCTTTAAAAGCTTTGGGGTTATTTAAGACTACCTGGAGCAATATTTGCAGTTTACATTCCCTTGGGGACTAAAACAAAGTCATTTTGTAGCTTTCCAGAAAATAAACTAGGCAAATGTTAGTTTGTGTTTTGGAAATATGGAGAGAATTTCAAATGCTTGTGGGAAGACCACTGAACTTGTTTGAAATGCTGGGCAAGTGCAAGAAACTAAATCAAACACTGCCAGTATGACTGCTCATTCATCCTGGGTTTGTTGTTTCTGCTCCTGAAGGCGCAGAGGTTGCTGACTTCCTTTCCCCCTTACCCATCCTAAGGCTTCAGAGGCTGGTTAAATCAAAGCATTTTGTATATATTGGGGGAGTCTTTCAGAGTAAGGATTTGAGATAAATGCACTTAATTAGAAATAATGATGTGCTGCAGTTTTGAATCTTACGGAAGAACTTTGAATTGGATGGTCTAATGGCAGTTCTAAATAAACACAAAATGGCTATAAAAATCGGGCGGCTTGAGTCAGAAAAAGTGCAGTTCAGAAAGTCCCTGCTGGAAATCTCCTTTTAGCAATTCCCACCTTATTTGTGGTGAATTCTCCAATATCCTGGTGCAAATAGCAACAGAACAAGGACCCTAATGAAAGATTTAGTCAAGGTCCTTCTTGTTCTAGGGCACTCATGATTATATCATAGAATCAGCAAGTTTGGAAAAGATGTTTAAGATCATCAAGTCCAATGCTTACCCCAGCACTGCCAAGGCCACCACTAACCCATGGCACTGAGGGCCTTGGCTACACGGTATGAGTCAGGCCATGATGTCATCAAGCATAAATGTAAGTTTAAATCTTCTTGAGTTAATAAGCCCACAAAGTCTGAACTCTTGGAGTGAGTGAGTAGTTGCAATGCAAGGAAATTAGTTGAAAAGATTCCTATTTATTTTTAGTTCAAAGGTTCATTGTATTGCTGCGCATTGAAGATAATGTTACCTTTTGGTCCTTGAGATGGCTGAAAATATTTCTGTATCCTGGTCTATCCATAAAGTGCTTATTTACATGGATTTCCTCACTGAAGTCAGTGAACTACTTATGTGAATAATATCTGCAGGACAAATTGTATTTGCACTGCACTAATTTTCATTATATCTTGGGGAAAAAATGTCCTTTCGTGTACAGTAAAATGGATTGAGCTGCAGTACTCAAACTGCATGAAAGGTGGTTATCCAGCTGTTGTCACTGGCATTTTCTGAAGTTATTGGTAGTAAGTGTTCAGTGTCCTGACATGTTTTGAAATTCAAAAGGACAAAACTACAATGCTATTATGTACCAGACTCTTGAAAGGTTCCTGAGGGCAGCTGTCCGTTCATGCAAGTTGTTTGCCTGCCCATTAGTAGAAAGACAGGGCTTATACCGATATATAGCATATATATTTCCTTGTATTTCTTTTGGGGTCTTTACCTGCAATTTTGTACTGAAGAGGGGGTTTGTCCCCTTCTGTGTCTTGTCACTGTACGTAGAAATGTGCTTGGTATTAGAGTCCTAATTAGCAGTGTACCCTACTTTTCTGATTTCATTATGGCGTAACAAGTGACAACTAAAGGAGGGAGGGTGAAAGCTGGTCTGGATGGGCTCATGAAGACTCCAGTGAAGTCTTTATTTTTATTTTTTTGGTGACTGTTTGGGCTGCATCCTCAGCTATTTAATTTGTCCCTTTACACTCTCTCTTTAGATATGTTTTTGATTCTGTAAAATGCTGTGTTCTGTTTGAGCAGTTCTCAAGTGTTCTCTTGCTTCTTTTTCCCTTCAGTTTTGTTACATATCCATGTGATTCTCCCCTGTATCGTACTTCCCCCCCCAGCTTCTCATCTTTAATCTTCTGCACACAGTTTTTCTAACAGTTTTTTTCTAACAGCCCTTCTGCTTTCTCCAGTGTTATATTTCTCTTTGTAAGCTAAGCAACATCTTTGTCATCTGTTTCCTTACTTTTATTTCCTCATTGTTAATCGCGTGAAGAATATTGTCTCACTTACATGTATTGCTAGCTTTCACGCAGCATAAAAGGAGTCTCAGAACAGGGGATAATAACGAATATATATTGAAGTTATGTGTTTTGATACTGTGATCCAGGCATGGAAGAGGATAGACTCATGGTAACCACGGGTGCCATTGTGTTCTTCTGTCTCAGCTGCCTGAGTGATGTATTTAGTGTAAGCAATAGAAGACAGACAGACATTTCATAGAATTTTATTCTGTTAGAATAACTCCACATTTTGAATATCCCATCCCTTGACATTAATGACATTAATACAGTAAGCCTATATTTTAAAGAATGTACTGGTCAGCAGATGAAAATGGAGTAATGTCAGAGGAAATCTGAATTCTTATTTCTGGTCTCTGCTGTGTGTAACCATAAACGGATATTAGCAGAATGTTTCAGAGTTCGTGACAGGTGATGTCTTTTACAAGAATTTAGGAGGAGAAGGTTTGCTTTTCTTCCTCATAGTATAGTTAGCTGTAGCATAGAAACTCCCTACTTATTCAAGAAAAGGAAAAACTTCAGGAGAAAAGGCTTCAGTGGACTAACTCTTCAAGCAGCACAGCCTTGTATATCAGCTCAGGGATATCCTGTACACCAAACCCAAGAATATGCTATAAGTTTCTCCCTGCATGTAATGAATCTAGACAGATGATAGATAATTTCTGAAAGAAGCACATGCAGGGCCATGTATCATGTCAGCAATGGGTATATTTGGGTAAAGAAAAAGTAAGCTTTTTCACTGGAAAGGTATTTTTCCTGTGGTCTGCTTATAGAATCCTAGAATCCTAGAAGGGTTAGGGTTGGAAAGGACCTTAATATCATCTAGTTCCAACCCCCTTGCCATGGGCAGGGACACCTCTCACCAAACCATGTCACCCAAGACTCTGTCCGACCTGGCCTTGAGCACTGCCAGGGATGGAGCCTTCGTAACTTCCTTGGGCAGCCCATTCCAGTTCCTTACCACCCTAACAGTAAAGAACTTCTTCCTTATGTCCAATCTAAACTTCCCCTGTTGAAGTTTTAACCCGAAGCTTACCTCTCTTATTCTGGCCATCTCTCCACTGGAGCTAAAGTAAGCAGCTCAGCTGGGTATCCAAATCGGGCTGTATCTTTCTGTTCTAAAAACCAGCCAACCAAACCTCCAATAGCAACAAAGACACCCAAACCCAGAACAGTTCTCCCCCTCAAAATCAGCTTTAAGTGTTTTCCCCTTTATCTTCTGTTTCATCCAGGTTATACTTTATTAAATGTGTTATTCACATTTAGGAAACTGTCAGTTATATTCTTCATAAATCTTGCCTCATTTCTGAGTGTGTAAAGATTCCTTTCTAAAACATGAGTGCAGTGCAATGCCAGCTTTTTTGCTTTAGTTCCTCTCACAGTTGTCAGCTGAAATGGACATAATAACACTTCTTTCTTGGGATAAAACGGTGCTTCAGTAAAGGACTTCTTTCTAAAAGAAAAGAACAGTTTCTAAAAGGAAAGAAGTAATACACTGAAAGTGTAAAATAAATACATATCCTTGCCTGCTGCTGTTAATATCTTTTAAACTACTATTCCTTACAGAAGTGTAAACCTCTTTATTTGTAATTAACTATTCCATTTCTTTTTGTCAAGTGTCCTTCTCTCATCTCCCCAGCAGTAGGTTGGGGGAGATGCTGAATGTATTTGTTCACTGCTCATCTCTAGATGAGGAAATACCTCTACTGGAATAATATTCTGTGAGTGTTTGTATGCAAGTGTGCTCTTTGATGTTTCTTTGATCTACAGTAAATTTCAGTATTGTAGTACAATAATTGTTGAATAAGCCCATGGTCGCATTTTAATTTGGATCAAAAACTTGCCAGTGAAACAAATCTTGATTGTTACTTGCTGAACTTTGGCTTGCCTCACAGAGTGGTTTCCGAGCATGAACTGGATTCCTTTAGGATGAAATTAAGGAAGCTGATGTGCTCCAGGAGCACACTTGGGGTGCTCTAGCTACTAATGGGGGTCAGACTAGAGCTGATCCATGTAACACCCAGAAACACAGAGGTTGTGAATATCTGGTCCTTAACATAAATGGTTTCTTTCCCCAGTTCTGCTCCTCTCTCTTTGCTGCGTAGCTTTAACAAATACAGAAGCTGATGCATAAATGCATACATCTAAAAGCAATTGTATGCTTTTGTTTTGTTTTTCACTTGGTTGTAGGCTTGATGCAATTGTCTTGTAAGACTTTTTTTATTGCAACACTAGATTTTTCTTGGGTGTTTGGAGGTATTTGTTTGCTGTTTTTCAAACATACCAATATTTGTTGCCTCCCCAGTTAGGATGGAAATACAGTGGTGCAAATTAATTGGTTGCAGGTGGTGAACTTGTCACAGTTTCACTGGAGAGATGCTTATGAGGGTATGGGAGAGAGAGTAGACACAAGGAAAGAACGTTAACATATGTTGCTGGAGGTTTGTAGGACATATGATCTTTTATAATAGATGTATCTACAGTGCTGTGTAGGTGGATGTATCTGAAGAGTGCCACTAATTTAAAAGAGGATGGAGATTAGGAAATCTGAGATTAAAAGCCTTTGTCCTGTTCCTGGCTGGCTGCAGAATTTCTGTATGACTTGCGTGTGTCCTTGGAGGATACAATTGCAGAAGTGGCTGCTGGGTTTGAGGAGTGGTGGTGGTCTGTGAATTTGAAATGGCAAAGTTGTGTTATTGGTATTTGGCTAAGGCTCTGGATTTCTGCCCTAAAGACAGGAACCTGAGATGTTATTAAATGTAGTGCTCATGGTGGTTGTCATTTCAGGTGCACTTACTGCTACCAAAGTGTTGCACTTTCATAAGGCTGTGTTTGCTGTGTTTGCAGTGTCAGCTGTGTCAATGCGGCAGCTCTAAGGGTGGCTGCAATAAAGGGTACTGCTGCTGCTGAGGGAATATCTCAGAGTTTGTTAATACCCATCCTCAAAACCATCTAAGTAGGCTAAATCCTGGAAATGCCATGTGCAGGATTTTTCATTCGTTTCAGTACAAATTGCTTCTGTGCATGGAGTTCTACAAGAGAAAATTTGTGCAGTTCTGAAAAAAAAGCTGTATTTAAAGTATACTGCTGGGTAGGAAAATGAGTTTAGTCTGTTTTGTTTTGCTATCTATTCTCCATCCGTAAATCTTGGAAAATACTCTTAAATTGTAAAAAAAGAAAATGATTTTTAACATTGTTTGTGTTATATCTTAGTTACTAGACTGCTCTTATCTCAGCCTGCGAGATTTGCATTCTTTTGATTCTCCTTCTCATCCCTCCTGAAGCAGGAGGGAGAAAAAGGGGGAGAGTGAGTGAGCAGCTGCATGGTTCTGAGTTGCCAGCTAGGTTTAAACCACGACAAGTATGATCCAGTATGTCTTTCAGTGATTAGTTTTAAAGTGATTAATAGGGATAACTTTCAGGAAACATTTTATGTGAATAATTCTATGGTTTTTGGATAAAATGACTCTCCCCTGTTTGTCTAACCCCAGCAGATTAGGGCTGAAATTCCTGGTCTGTTGCTGCTGCCAGCACAATCCCATGTGACTCAGTTGAGCAGGATGGTAGTTTAACCACTCACCTACCTTTCGGCAATCTGTAGCCACTTCTAATGAGTGTTGCCTTCATATCAGTGCGAGTCTTTCCATCATTTGTAGAGACTCAAACTTGCACCACTAATAAGGACAAGAGGAGCAGCACATAAAAAAGCTTTTTCAATTTTTTTTGCTCTCTATCTGCATTGCTCTTAGAAAGTGTGCTCAAGTATAGAGTAATGTATATAGTCATGTTTACATGGAAACTATTTCCCTTAATGAGGGGAATGGCGTTACCTATTTTAATGTAGTGGATTTCCATTAAAAGCAGAAACTCCAGCACATACACCATTTAAAACATGTGCTGGCCATGCTTGGTAGAAATGAGGTATGTAAATAGAAGAGATGGATGAGGCTGAAATCCCTGACTTCCACCAGTTAAGGGAGAAGAAAACAGGCACATGCTAAGAGCACTTTCCAGGTTCCAGTCCTTGTTACATTCAGATGTCCCATTGAAACATTGTAACAAGAACCAAAAGGTACACAAATTAAAAAAAAAGAAAAAAAAGAAAGTGAAGTCAGGAGTGTGTTTTTTAAGCGAGGCAATTTAACCCTTGGAATAGAAATGCTGAGGTAAGTTTTGAACTATCTGCCTTTTGATGTATTTGAACTAAAAGTGGTTTCCAGAAAGATGCACAAACAAAATTCTTTGCTCTTGGACGGAGGTAGTATCCCTGTGAAATGTAATGGGTTGCAGTCTACAGGAGATGAAAAGAGGGGGATCCCTTCTGATGCCTGGTGAATCAGTGAATTATTAGTAGTTTTGCCATTGTTGATAGCTATTATAAATGAACGACAAGGAAAAAAAAACCAACCTTTTTTGCCAGTTATCTTTTTCTTCCCCCTCTGCTGCTTGAGAGGGGTAGAAAGTTTCTCTTTTCCTTCTTAAATGTTACTATAAATCTTTTTTTTTTTTTTTTGTAATAGCAAAGGAATAAGAAGTTATATGCTCCATCCCTGGTGGTGTTCAGCCTTGGGTGGATGGTTTAGTGAGAGGCATCCCTACCCATGGCAGGGGGTTGGAACTATATGATCTTAAGGTCCTTTCCAACCCTATTCTATGATTCTATGTTTCTATGACTTAAAGGGAAGTTTTCCTAAAGAGCTTCAGTCTGGAATATAAAATCCTACTGTTAGGAAAGTTTCTATGCAGCACTTGACAAAACTTAATATATATTTACTTTTGGGTCTGAAAGCTGCAACTGTGACTATGGAAAGGATTTCAGTCTTCACTTCTGCTGCATATGGTCAGTGTTCATCCATGACCTGGTGTTAGCTCTGGTTCTAGGACTCTGATCTCACTGTCAGTACTATACAAGCACACTTGTTTGTTGTGTTTTTTTATTCCCTGAGAGCTCAAGAGTTTTAATTCAAATGCATCTCAATTACTATGTAAATTTTGAGGAAAATACTTATTTCTTCTCTGCTTTTTATTGCATGGACTTCTGCATTGAAGGAGGCTGAAGGTGTGTCTTCCTTATGAATGTGGAATGTGGTGTTTACAGTTAAAGCAGGCCCAGAAATGCATTAACACTTGTTTCAAGGTTTTAGTGGATACATGTTTGACCACAGAAATGGGTAATGTCCACCAAGGTCTAGCAGAGTGACACCATCTGTTTGGTGTATCAGCTACTTTGTACCTTCAGGGAAATATTTTCCTCCAAACAAGAAAAGTCTTGTTTTACATCTGGTATATTCAGACTTGATTTTGAGACTGGGACAAATTGAAAATGTTTTGTTGCGCTGCCTCTTTTCCTGACATTACACATGATAAATTACAGACAAGGTCTGTATTTAAAAGTATTTGTAGAACTAGTGTTTAGTCATTGAGAATGAGTTAACTTTCTATGAGGGCTCTCAGATTTAGCTGATAGATTATTTGAAGGATTTTGCCTGTATGTAAATTCCTGAGGCTCTTGGTATAAAAAAAAATGTGCTTTGAGATTAAATTATTCAACTAATGTTTTTCAAAGTAATTAAAGCTTCTAGCATTTAATGTTTTATGTATGCAGATTAAAAATGAAGGTTGATTAAATCCCAACAAAGGGAAGTTTATTCACAAACGGCAGACAGTAATGTCTCTTTTGTGACTGGTGGAACATTGTTGAGCCTACTTCATTATATTGAATATCGAACTGTTATATTACTGCAATTTTTTCTAAGTGATGGTGCAGTTAAAAAGTGGGCAGTAGAATTTGATGCAGTACAGCCTTGGCTTTGCTAAGTAGTGCAGAATACTTCTTTTTTTTTGTCAAGTATCTGATCTATAGATTTTTTTCAGCTTGTGTTTTTGAAATGGCCAGGTGAGCTTATACAAAACTCAACAAGATCAAGAGTCAGGCCAAAGTAATGATTTTCTTGTTGGAAAGTAATAGACTTGCCAGTATAGTATGTAATAACAGCAGGTTTTACAGCATGCTGCAGAACAGTAGGAATGTGAAACACGTAAGTTACATAAATTATCTGTGCATACATTTCTGGTTTCTGCAGAGTTCTGCATTACAGTAACTCATTCATGCCTTCATGCCTTTTTTCTTTTTTCTCTTCACCCCCCCCCCCCCCCCCATCACTTAAGAGTTTCAGTACATGAACTACTTGGCTGCCTCTTCTAGATTGAGTACCTCACCCTTTGAATACATATACTTGCTGTTCAGGAATTGGGGAATGGTCATCTTTGAAATCTAGCAGCAAATCAAACCTCACTGCTGCAGGTGCTTGTGGGGATGACGCGCACACTGAGAAACATATTGGCTCACTGATGAGTGGCATATTTTCATAATGGATGGAAATTGTTCACAAAAGTGCTACACAAAGAAATTTTGTTCTGTTACCCTAATGAAACAGGACCTGTATGATCACATAAAAATGAAGAGGTAGTCATTAAATCTGTCACATGGAATAAAAATGTTGTATTGTAGGTTTTGTGACTCTGGATTTTCCTGTCATTCCTCTGGTAGGATGTTTGTGCTCTCCAGTGGGTGTAGTTTCTGATATAATGGAGGGATGAGGATTTGTCCATTATCTGAAGAGCCAGAAATCCCACCTCCCCATGGGGCTGGGCAAGCTGCCCATGGCTGTTTGGTTTTGTGGTTCCCAGACATAAGAAATGCCTGCATCTGACAGAGACCATATGTCCTTAACTTGGGTCAGGCAAATCTATTCCCAGCATCATGGCAGAAATAACCAGTGACTGAATTACCCGCATACTCTACTGGTGTGCTTGGCAGGTATTTAGAGAAGATACTTGTTATGCTCAGCATCTATAACTGTGGCTTGAGTAGTGTGCAATAGTTTGTCATGGGTTCAGCAGTAGCAGTCATTTTTCTCCTTCTCGGTACCTGGTGCAGTGCTGTGTTTTTGACTTCCGGCCTGGAAACAGTGCTGATAACACCAATGTTTTTAGTTATGGCTTAGTGATGTTTGGTCTGGCCAAGGACTTTCTGAGCCTCAT
>JANRGW010014191.1:0-17507 GCA_024733675.1 Psilopsiagon aymara | reverse complement strand
CTCATCTCAGTCTCCCCTCTGGCAGTTAAAGCCATTCCCCTCTCCTGTCCCTCCATCCCTTGTTCAAAGCCCCTCTCTGGGTTCCCTGCAGCCCCTTCAGGCACTGGAGCTGCTCTGAGGTCTCCCTGAGCAGCTGCTCTCCACCGGTTGGATTTGCTTTGCAGCTCAAATCCCCTTTTCTGCACGTGCCACCCGTCAGACCCCTTGAGAACAAGAACTCCAAGTGCAGTTTTGCTTCCTTGCTGGGTGGGGTGGCAAACTCTTTCCTTCCTCTTCTTGGTTTCTAACAGGCTGAAAGAGTGTGGGGTTGTCTACAAGGGGGTGTCCTCCCTCGAGCCCCTCTCTTCCTCAAGCCCTGCAGTAACATGGGACCACATCTATTTTTCTGAGTAGATGAAATGCTTTCTAAAAACACACAGAGGAAAGGAAAGGGCCCAACCTTGCGGCTGGTGCAAACCAGCCCTGGAGCCTGTGATAACCACAGAGCTTTATGGCCAGGAGGATCTGCTGCAGGGATGTCAGATGTCCCGTGCCCTCGAAGACACCCTGGGAAGGTGCCAGGGAAAGCAGTCCCAAAGAGCCCAGTGATGCTATAACAAAGCCCATGGGGTTTCCTGGGATAAAAAGGCTGCATTGTCCCAAAGAAGGCACAATCCTGAGCACAGGAGATGGGGTGGGCTGCTGGAGCATCCCACACCCTGTGGGCAGCCCATGCCTGCAGGCATGGTGGGAGGGAGAGCTGGGAGCAGACATTATCCCTGTGCCGGAGGAATGCTCTGCAGTTATGTACCCTTTCACCAAAATAATCCAGGCACTCGGGTACCGGCCAAACCACGGGAGAATGGGAGCCAAGAGAGCCTCTTGCAGTAGTGGGGAAATAGCAAACCTTTAACTGTTTTTCCAGATCAGCACAATTATAGCCTTAAATCCACCCAGCCGATTTCTCTCTCTTCTCCCTCCTCCTTTTTCCCTTTGGCCAGGCTCAGACTGGAAACGTCATGTCTGTGCCTGGAGGAGTTGAGGGGATGGGGCTCAGGAGGATGCCCCATTCCAGGCACCCTTGGAATGGGGTTAGCCTTGCAAGGATGAGCTCTTGCTGAGGGCAGTGGGGAGCTGTGCATGGAGGCATTTTAGTGGACCTCCCTTTTGCACCCCTTTGCTGCAAAGCAGGGTCAGGACAGCACTAGACATGAGCTCAGGAGGGTGAGAGTACCTAGAGAGCATCCAGCATCCCAGACACTGGACCTGCATCCCTTGAAGCCCATCTGCTCCCCAGCCCTGCCACCTTGCCAGCAGCATCAGTGAAGGCCCAGCCACAGGCAGCTTGGGAATGCTGTGTTTATTAGTTTTACAGCTTCTGAAGGCTAATGGCTGTTTATTCCCACGGTTTTCCTTCCACAGCCAGTTCTCCTCAAGCTTCATTTTTCACATAGCTGGAAGCTTTCAATCCCCAGATCCACAGCCAGCACAGGGCACAAGTCCCAGCACTTGCTGCATGAAGCATCACGGATGCTTCTTTCTGCTCCATGGAGGCACAACCTGCACCCCAGGCTCCTTTCCCACTCCTGCTTCTGTACTGGGGCGTCTGATGGCAATGGAAAGCTGAGGGCAGTGGCTGCTGTGTCCTCCTGTGCACATGTGGGAGCAGGGAATGGGTTCTTCTGTCCTTCCTTAGCGAGTGACACAGCTCCTGCTTATGGGATGGTGGGAAACAATCAAGAAAAGCAACTGGGAGAGGAGGTGAAAGATGGAGCAGACATTTTTGCCTTTTTTCCCCTGATTATGGACCTCCAAGAACATTTTTCCCCCAAAATCCATGTAATTACAGTTCGCTGACAACAAAAACCCATGAGCAGCATGAGAAGAGCACAAGTGGAGATGGGAACTTCACCATTGGAGGGACATGCATCCCATTTGTGAAAACTCTTTGTAGGTTTGAGCACACTTATTTCGCTCAAATACATCCATCTACAGCAATGAGCCTTCCTGGACTGATGTGATTCACACCTTAAATACCCCTACAATGACAGGAAACAAGGCATGACTTGGGACAGAGGCTGCTCACCACTTCAGATCATCAAAAGCGTCATCTCAGCCCTTATAGTAACTCACTCTCCTTCAACCAGAACTCCTGCCAGGCCACTTTGCACAAGCGCAGCGAGCTCCCACTTCCCCCAGGTATCCCTCATGATGCTCATCAAGGATGCTCAGACCCTGTAACGTGGGTACCACTCACCCCGCTGACACCAGGAGCACTCCAGAGCAGGGCAACCGCTGCCTGACTGCTGCTGCATGGAGCCACTCTTTTCATGAGGGTGAATTTCAGTAGCCTGTTGTCATTCTTTCCATTCACGTACCTGGAGAAGGCACTTGGGTTGCACCTCCAGCTTAATGAAAGAGGGAGAGAACGTGCTGAGAGAGAAGTCTGTAAGCCTTTTGCTGCTCTGGAAGATGGCAAGCAGAGAAAAGCCACCACCCCTTGAACTGATGAGCTTTGTGAGCAGTGTATTCCAGACTTCTTTCCCCCTGGAGTTTAATAATCCAACTTCTTTCCTCCCAGATTTTCCACTACTGGGGTCGCACTTACAGACCCACGTGCAAATGACCTGGCTCCTTCATCAACACGTTAGAAAAAGGGACATACAACTAAAAATAGAGCTGGAGAAGAAGAATGTGATATATGAACTTGTATACACTCAAATATGTCTTTACACACACACATACATATATATATGTGTATATACAAGCTGCTTTGAAACCCTTCTAAGGCCATTCACACCAGCCAAAAGCAGCTTTAAAAGACTCAGACTGAAGTATAGGTGCCAAAGTCCTCAGATTCCACATTCGGTATTTGGCAGCCACGTCTCTGCACGTTGTTATAACCATCACTCCTATAGGAACCCCTTCTGAGATAACCATTTAGCTTCTCTGAACTCTTCTGCGTTTCAATAGGCTTTGTTGAGTTCCTCTGGGATGATATTAAACGATGCTTGTCTGGCTTCTACCAGCAACTGGGGTTTCATCTTTGCATCTCCATTTCTCCTGCCAGCTCCTGGGGTTGGCTGAGGCTCTGCAGAACTATTACCCTGCTCCATCTGTACTCCCTTGGTTTATGCTATAGATGTTTCATCTGCTCAGTCATTTATCCTTTAACCAGAGTGAGTCACCGTGGCTTCATTTTTAACTGCGTACACATATTTAATAGACATTTTGTACTGCGTAATTGCACATTCAGAAAGATGCTGTGCTTATGTATGGACGCACACTCATTCTGCGCAGAGAACATCCCCTTCCTTCATGCAGGGGAAACAACAGAAGAGAAAACTACAGCTGGGTCCTGCCTGGTGCTGGCAGGAGAGACGGGAAAGGACCAAAATGAACCAGAGATGGTCTTTGCTTCAGTGCTTGACCAGCCCACCAGTGATGGTGGCATGAGGGGGAAAAAAGGCATAAGCCCCCAAATAGCACAGGAATTGCAGTCTCTCTGCCAGGGCACAGCCAGGATCATGCTTTAAACAGCACCTATAGCTAAAATTGGGCTGAAAATAGTAAAAAGTGGGTGTTTCCCACCAATCTCCATAGGGCCTTTCCCTCAGAGAGCTCCCTTTAGGCAGAAATCTCTGCAGAGCAGCAAAACCAGCCCGGGCAGGCACTGAACACCCAATGGCTTAGCAAGGATGCCCTGGGACATGGCATGATCATGCTTCTGGGGAGACTCAGCCTGGCCATGAGCAAGTCTGTGCTTGGTCTTGAACATCACCATCACCCAGATGTGAGTCTCTGAACCTCAGAGGGGATGCTGGGTGTTAAAATACCTCCTCAGGACCCATATCTGCAATGGGACAGAGGCAGCTTCTTGGGCTGCACCCCAGGCAACCTCCTCCTTTCCCAGAGCATATGCTCCCAGTGGGAAGCTGAGCCTTATCCCGCCATTCACAGCTTTAGGAATATCAACTCATGTCTCTGCTGGAAGGAAACAGTGACCCAGAGAGCGGAAACATCAGCATAGGTTTAATTGCAAACAGCTCCCTGGGATGCAGTGAGGACACTGGAGCTCAGACAGAGCCCACAGCATCAGCATCACCCCATTAACTGCATGCACAGGACCATTTGGGAAAAGCACACGATCCTTGTGGGAAGCTGGGGCTCGAAGCCAGTGGAAAGGCTCACCACAACGTGCCTGGGCTGCTGGCCCCAGCCTTCCATTAGGGAAGCAGCAAGCAGGTCATGCTGATGGAAGTTGGGGAGACCAAGGTTAAATCATATCTCCCTGCTCCTCTTTGCAGTGAAATAGCTCAGTTTGAGGACACAGGACAGGGTCCAGCCCTGTGCCCCCACCAGCAAAGATCAGCACAGATCTGAGGTTTGAGTTTCAGGGGTACCCATCTGCACTAATCCCATGGTTGCTGTCACCCACCCATAGGGCAGATCCTTCAGCTCTGCAGTTATTGAGCTGCAGGGAATTTGATGGGGCTTTTGAGCTGCCCCCATCCCTGCAGCATCCAGATGTGCCCCTGGAGAGCACCGAGGGTCTCTGCCAACATCTGTGCAGGATGCCCCAGCAGGAACCAGCCCTGGTGAGGAGCAAAACCTGCCACGAAACCCAAAGCCTGAGCAAAGCCCATCCAAGTCCCATCCCAAGCTCCTGATGGACACGGGCAGGTCTGAGCACTTCTGCAGATCACAGCTCCTCAGTGGAAACTGCATTAAAGGGGATGGCCTCGACCCAAAACCCAGATGGGTTTCCAGCAAGCGCTGGAGGCCAAGGGGCCCTGGGAACCATGGACCTGCTGAAGCAAAGCCCCATGCACAGCACCTGCCACAGCACAGAGCCCTCCATCCACACAGCCCCTCAGATACAAAATACACCGTTATCCCCCATCTAAACCTCCTGTTCTCAAAAGGAAGGGTGTTTCTCTTCTCTCTTTTGCCCAGGCTGGCTTGGCACCAGCATCACCAAGAGCAAACCTCAGCTTCCCTCCAAGCAGTGACACTGCCTACCCCAAACTGGTGGTTAGATGGAGCAGAAGGAGAATTCCAACGTTTAGGGTGGGTTGCTTTAGACACCCCCTCTCCAGAGCCCAGCACAGAGCTCACTTACCATTTCTTCCCTCCGATGTCATGCTGCTGCACCGTGTAGCCAAAATAGGCTTCCTTGGAGCCAGCTATGATTTTGGGTCTCCTGGTGTCAATGTTGAAGGTGTCAGTGAACCCTGGGGAGAGAAAAGGAGGATCCTGTCAGTCAAAGTGCTGCAATGGGAAGAGAAAACACCCGTTCACTGAGGTCAGAGACTGACCCAAGACACTGGCAGTGTCCATCCCTGGAGATATCCAAACCCCAACTGGGCACAGCCCTGGACAACCTGCTTGAGCAGGGCTTGGAATAGGTGACCTCCAGAGGTGCCTCCATCTCGGGAATGCTGCTCCTATAAATCATAAAATGAGCCCCAGGAGCATCCTACATGAAACAGGGGTGAGTTTACCCCAGCACAGCAGCTTCATGCTATGGTATCCCCACAGCCATCCATGATGAAGAGGAAGATGCGAGATCCTCACCTGCAGGCACCCAGCACTCCTCCCTCCAGCACTGAGCACCCAATGAGCAGCAATCCCAAAGCTGCAGCTCTAAGCAGGTTCAATGATAGGGTTTAGAGACCTCAGCTGTGCAAACCCAGCAAGTAACCCCTTCCCCAGCCCAACTGCAAAGGGGCTTCACCCCATCAGGCACCAACGTGCTGCTGGGGGCACCCACCATTGCTACCAAGGCAAAAGGATGTCTCTGGGTTTATCCCATTTGATGAAGGGTGATAAATCATGATAAAGGATAAAAGGTGGTCTTCCTCCATGTAATAGTGAATCAGGTGAAGCCAGGGATTCTGGGACAAGCATGGGGAGGAGGGGAGAGCACCATTCTCCCCTCTGACAGCTCCAAGAGCAACTTGTTTGCCAGGGAGCAAATCCTGGGGATTGGGGAATCTCCTCCCTCTGCCAGGAGCCAGATCCACGCGGTGTTTTGGGGCTGCTGGAGATGCCCTTTTGCCTACCCATGGGTGCAGGAGCTGCCCAAATCATGCCCACAGCTTCCCTGGATGCATTCAATAGAGAAACTGGTGGGGGCCAAGGCCAACCCTGGGCTGGGGGAAGGAGCAGTATCTGTGCAAAGAAACTCCAGCTCTGCGTTGTCTCTGTTCCTGGTGGATGCAAAATGCTGCAGCCCGGAGAAGCTGTGGCTGCCCCATCCCTGCAGTGCTCAAGGCCAGGTTGGACACAGGGGCTTGGAGCAACTGCTCTATGGAAGGTGTCCCTGCTCATGTCAGGGGTTGGAACTGGATGGGCTTTAAGTTCCTTTGCAGCCCAAACCAGTCCAGGATTCTGTGATATCCCGTGGTCCACATCCCACAGCCCCTAGGAGTCAGCCCATGATACCCAGTGCACATCTTTATCCAGAGACACACACGTTTTGCTCAGGCCAGCAGCATACCTGAACCCTCCACGGGTGCAAAGACTTCACAGCTTCTACAAGGAGATGCTGGGGTTTTATCTGAACAATGTTATTTCCTCCCTGGCATTGCTTAAGCATAGAGGGACATGGTCCAGGAGGACCATGTGGGAGATGGAGCTCTGGGGATGGATACTGATAGACAGGGTATCCTGGATGTTACACACCTTTGGGAGAGAGTAGCTTCTGGGTGGTTCATGCAAATGGCATGTCTTAGCATCCTCCTCAAGGACAGCTTTAAAAGCAGCAGAAGGATCACGTTTGGTATTTATAGGAGTATAAAGGGGTTGTCAACAGGAGAGGCCGGGAACGGCGCTTCCCAGGCATAAGAATTCAGGATGGGAATTGTTTTGATAGGAAGGAATGTTCAGGATAAACCCGACTTTCGCAGTCCAAATCTGCAGCACTGGCTCCATGTGCAGAGAAGTGCGGAGCGTGGCCAAGGAACGCTGAGGTAAGGAGCTTTGAGATCCTACAAACAGAAACTCGAGGAAGTGGGCAGGGAAAGGAGGCGGGGATGGGAGCCAGCACTTTTTGTGGTACATTGACCTGATTTAACATCACAAAACAAACCCAATCCTCCTCCGAGTTAACTGTTACCCACTGGAGACCAGAGGCCAGGACTGGCTGCTGAGAAGAGTGATGAGTAAAGGGAGGGACAGGAAGGTCATGGGGATGCTGGGAGCACGGGGTGGCACCCTGGACCTGCCTGGAAGAGGGGGGTCTTTTGGGTTTGTGTATCCCATATCTTTATATATCAATGTCTTCATATACTAAGCAAGGTCCAATTCCAGGCAATGCAGAGGCATCAGCATTTGGGTGCAGAGAAAGTGTCAAAGAGGATGTGATGGGTTTTGTTCTGATTCTTGTTGCATTCAGCAGAGGTTTTGCACTGCAGAGCCCCAAGCAGAGGTTTTTGGGGAGTGGAAGCACTGGGAAAAGTTGGGGACCCCCATCCCATGGCTCCTCGCATTAGGACACCATTGTGCAGCTAGTCTGGTCATGAAAAGCAACACAAACCCCCAGGTAAATAGAAGGAATGCTTTATAAAGTGCAAATGTATCCGAACCAGGGGGAGCAGGAAGAAGGGCTGCAAGGGGTTGGTGCCACTCATCGTGCTGTGGCATCCCCGGTAGGGATGCAGCAAGTTGTGGGCACCAGGACAGGGGATGGGGCTGGGAAAGCAAAATGAACTGGAAGAAAGCTTCCAGGCACTGGATACAGAGGGAAGGGATTTCAGAAAGCTGACAGATGAGGGTGCATTCGAGGCAGAAAGGAAAAGGAAATAAAGAGTCAGAGGATATTTAAACAGATTTAAACTAATGGGAGCTTTTTGAGAGGTTGGCAGGGAGACTGAGCAGCCCAAAGGGCCGAGCCCCATCTTCTTGTCAGGAGTGACATCACTGTCATAAATAAGTGACCAGAAGCCACATGTTTTGCTTGCGAGGCTGCCAAGGCAGGAAGCTTCCAAGACCTCCTTCCCGAGCTGCAGCCTCTGTTGAGTCCAAGCCTTTAATTCTTGTCAGGTCAAATACTGAGAAGGAGAAAAGAACAAAACACATTTGGGGAACAATACTGGAATGAAGGGTACCTTTCCTGCCAGAAAGGATAAAAATAAGCCCTCCCTGTAAGGGAAACCTCCGAGACGGGGATGCTCTCGAACTCCCAGCATCATCCTCCTGCCCATGCATCCTGCCTGCATCCTCTGGGCAAGCAATGGGATTCAACTGTGGCAAAGGGACTCTGGGAAGGTGCTGTAACACAACCTGGTGGTGCTTGCTATGATGTCCCAAGCCTGTGTATGCCGCTGCCATGGGATGGTTGAGGCTTTAGCTCCAAAACTTTACAGCTTAAGTAGATGTGAGCCAGGCAGTGGGGCTGCTGGAAGAGTTTCCTTCTCTTTGTGTTTTGAGTGCAAGGAAAGCTGTCAATGTGTTTGGGTGCACTGTGCAAACCCTGCTTGTTCACTGGCCTCTACCACATCAGAACTTCTGGAGAGAGGCAATGGTACGGTGGGGAAAAGTGTCTCAAAGGCTGTGGCTGAGTCCAGCCCATAAGAACCTGTATCTGGATCTGCATGGGCTCCTCTGCGGAATTACCTTCCAGCATCTGAAGGGGGCTACAAGGATGCTGGAAAAGGAATTTTCATCAGGGGCTGTAGCAATAGGACAAGGGGTGATGGGTTCAAACTGGAACAGGGAAAGTTCAGGCTGGAGATAAGGAAGAAGCTCTTCCCTGTGAGGGTGCTGAGCACTGGCACAGGGTGCCCAGAGAAGCTGTGGCTGCCCCATCCCTGCAGTGTTCAAGGCCAGGTTGGACACAGGGGCTTGGAGTAACTGCTCCAGTGGAAGGTGTCCCTGCCCGTGGCAGGGGTTGGAACTGGATGGGCTTCAAGGTCCCTTCCAGCACAAACCAATCTGGGATCCTATGATCTGCCAAAAGCCTGGAGCGTGCCAGGGTCAAGCAGCTCAGTCTGTCACTTTGAAACTCTCCTTGCTGTTCTTGCTACTGATTCCTCCCTCATTGCTCAAGCCCATAGAGGAGAGGTGACCTCTGCACTGGGGCAGCAGGTCCTCAGAACCCAGCGTTGCTACTATGATCCCTGCATCCTCAGTATCACTGGGGATGCTGCTGGCCACCCAGTGCTGGGCTGATCCCATCCCCACCACTACATAAGCTCTGGTGGTACCAGGACCTCCTCTACAACCATTCACATTACCTTCTCTTCTCTGAAGATGGACATTTTTAGCTTACCTGGAAAATCTTTAAGCTTTATATAGGGCATTTAGGCAAATGCCATCAAGGCCTGAGAAGGAGCAGGGAGGAAATGTGTCCTTGTTTCCCTCCAGCTTTAATCCCTCTGAAGCCGAATGAGATGCTGAAAGCACCAGATTCCTCTTCAGGTCACTATCTCAAAGCCAGCATTTGTCATCAGCTATTAGGAAACAACCCAGGGTTTGGTGGCTGCTGCAGTGGCGGATGGAGAGCCAGGGAATACTGAGGATGAACAGAGGATCAGTCATCGCCGGCTCGTGTGTTGTAACATTCCTGGTTACCCACAGGATTTCTGACAGACAGCCCCGGGGCGTCAGCTACACCAGTACCTTGTGCTGCCATGACTCCAGCGTTCTGGCCCCCAAAAGCTGGGGAGGAGCTGGTTGATGGCCACCTTTTGCAGCCCTAAGGAGCATGTTGATTATTTACTTGCAGCGCATTCATTAGCGATAACACCAATGGCATTAGGAATAAATAAGGGGAGGTCCCTGATTGACCCTTTCCCAGAGAGATCCCAGAAAAATGATGGGTTGTGGATGGAATGAGAGGGTTGGCTTCTCAGGGCCCCATGTACCTCAGGGGGTTCTTTATCAGACCTTCTCTGGCCAGTGGGTGGACAACTGATAGGTGCCGTTCCACTCAGCCCCACTGTTGTGGCTGTGCAGCCACCCAAATGAAGTAGCCACCATCAAAGCCTGGATTGGAGGTTCCTTTGGGAACCCACCCGGACAATCCCAAATGTGCCCTATGGAGCCAACGCGATGGTTTTATCATTTGGTGACCCTTTAGAGAGGGATGGAGCCAACTACCTCCTCTGGAAAGCTGGACCAGTGAGGGAAAACAGATGCATGGTTTGACACCAGGGAAGTTATCACCCATCCAGAGGAGGCCGTGGGGATGCTGTGTGGGCTGCAGCAGCTCTGCTCTGGAGCCAGGCTGAGAGAGCGGGGCTGGGGCAGATGGAGAAGAGAAGGCTCCTTAAAGGGAGACCTTAGAGCAGTTTCCAGGCCAGGCTGGATGGAGCTTGGAGCAGCCTGCTCTAGTGGAACGTGGCCCTTCCTCTCAGGAATTAAATGATCTTTAAGGCCTCCTGCAACCCAAACCATTCTATGATTCTACCTCAGCTCATCCTCCCTGGATTCTTGTGGAAGCTGCAGTGTCAACAAGCAGTGGGTCCACTCACTGCCACTGAAGGTGTTTAATTCAACAAGCCATGACCCAGCATCCCTTGGCTGGGCTCCCCTACTTTCAGCCTGGAACTGCACTCTGCCTGCACCAAAGCCTTGAGGAAGAGGATCTGGCCTCCAGTTTAGGGACACCTTGGATGAAGTACCTGAGAGTTTGCATCAGCACAGGCACAACAAATGGACCATCCCCAAGGATGAAGGATGCACATCTCAACCTGGTACCCTCAGCTCAGCTGATGATGGGGTACCACCACACTGCACAAACTTCCTTTTACTCCAGGTAGCAAAACACTACATTAATTCGTCATCAAAATACATCAACCCATAGCTACAACATAGCCTAGTCCAGAGACCACCATGAAGCAGTGGAAGCATGAAGCATCTTTGCCAGCACACGGCTCATGTTTGCTTCAGCTGCACTGCCATTGCTGGCTACTCCACAGACAAGCAGGAACACCATGGGCTGAAACACCCATGGATGGAAACCCCGGTGGGCAGAATCGCAGACAGCAAAACCCACGGGCAGAAACGCTCACGTGGAGGATTTCTGCCCAGCCCAACGTGGATCTTGCCAAGTGCCACATCCCCCAACTCCCCCCGGTACCCATCACACATCTCGGAGCAGCATCTCCCTAAGGGGGCTCCCCCCTTGGGCTCGGTTGCCCACGTAAGCACTCCGGGGCCGGGCCGGAGCTCCACGCAGGCAGCCCCGCGCCCGCTGCCGCCATGCAGGGCGCACACATGGTCCCTATTAAGCAGAGGAAGGCGGCTCGGCTGCGGCTTGCTTTAAAGGATGCAGCAGCAGCGCAATTAGAAAGGGGGGAAAAGGGAAAAAGCAAGGAAAGAAACCGCCCTGGAGCGCTTTTCCATCGGGATGCTCGGAGCCGGGCAGCGGGGAGGCGTGAGCCGGTGGCAGCGCTCCTGGTAATGGGGAAAAGCTCTCTTTTCACTGCTTTCCAGCACTGAGCAGTCCCAGCCTGGCTGCTCGGAGCCCGGGCTGCGTGCTGGAGCGTGCCGGATGGAGCTGCAGCAGCAATGACCGCCGCTGGGTAGGCTCTTTCTGCAGGGACAGAGCCTAAAAGCGTCGGCGAGCGGCCAGGAAGCAGCATAACCCACCCCCCCATCAACACACCAACCCCGTTCCCATCCCAGCCCCTGGCAGGGCTCGTCCCGCACGTATGGGGGGAAGCTGCAGCCTCCTGAAACCAAACGCTTGCCTGAAACCTCCTCTTTAACTTATTTAACCCCAAACAATCGTCTTTTGCACAGCCCCCCTCGTGTGCCACGGGACAAACCACTTGTGGGCACGAAAGTTAAGTCTAGGTAAAAGGGTTTGGAGTTAAGGGGGTATTTTATTCCCCCACCCTCTGATGCTTAAGAAAAACATGGACTAATACTGCTCTAGCAGCAGCCCAGCCGAGGAGGGGGGGTGGGAGGATGCGGAGCTGCCCACTCATTCCTGGAG
Organism: Psilopsiagon aymara; assembly: GCA_024733675.1. Classification (NCBI taxonomy): domain Eukaryota; kingdom Metazoa; phylum Chordata; class Aves; order Psittaciformes; family Psittacidae; genus Psilopsiagon; species Psilopsiagon aymara. The sequence continues at coordinate 5,581 of JANRGW010014191.1, read as the reverse complement.
AGCCCAAAGGTCTCCATCCCTTCCAGCTCCCGTGGCAAGAGTTTTCCAACACCCTTATTAACCCTGGGCTTCCTCCAGCACCTTTCCTAAACAAGCAGAACTTATTCCCGGTTCTTTCCCCTTGTCCTGGGAATCGGGGTGGGTGCAGGAAGGGGAGCAGGCACTTACCAGGCAGGAGGCAGAGGGAGCAGGCGAGGAGCATCCCGCTGGGGAGGTCCATGGGAAAGCCGGCTGCCCTGCTCCCCGGCCCCGAGCATCCGCGGGAGGCAGCCAGCCAGACTGGTAGCCTCACTCACAGAGCCCTTTCCTTATCCCAGCCTTTCCCGGCTCCCTGACAGAAGGCGAGCATTGGGAGGGAGTGGGAGGGACGAGCGAAACTTGTAGGAGGTACAGCAGGAGAGGACGGGAGAGGGGACAGGCTTTGCACGGACACAGCACCCTTTAGGGATCGGCTTCCCAGCAGGGCTGAGCCAGCTGGGAGCTTCAGGCCCGTGGCATCACCCCGGTCTTCTCCCTGCAGCACCCCTCTGGGGTCCCCTGGAACCCCAGTGGGAACTTGGTGATGGAAGGTCTGCAGGGGATCACTGATGGTTGTGGGGTGCTACATCTGCTTGATGCCACCTCTGCTTGGGTACCACTTCAGCTTTGGTGCCACCTCTGCACAGGTGCTACCCATGGGGTGGAAAAGAGGGCGGCCGGTACCCGCAGCATCAAGGAAGCTGCTGTGATGCTGCAGGGCAGCACAGTGGTGGGGGAACTGGTCACAACATTGAGTTTTCTCAGCATTTACTCAGACACAAGAATGTCTTTGCTTGCACAAGTACCCAGGAGAGCCCGGCTGGGAGACAAGCAGCAAAGGAGCAGGAATTAGGGAGAAGCTCTTCCCCGTAAGGGTGCTGAGGCGCTGGCACAGGGTGCCCAGAGAAGCTGTGATTGCCCCATCCCTGGCAGTGTTCAAGGCCAGGTTGGACACAGGGGCTTGGAGCAAGTTTGTCCCTGCCCAGGCAGGGGTTGGAACCAGATGGGCTTCAAGGTCCCTTCCAACACAAACCTATGAAAACACACAAAGTACATCAGCATTACCAGGGTGGGACTTTCTCCTTCCATTCTCTTCCTCCTCAGGCTGGGGATATCCTTTGGAAGGGATGCCTTAGAGGCAGCTCTAGCAGGAGCCTGGCTCCCAGCATGGCTTTGGGGTTGGGACACAGCCCCGAGCACCCACAAACCATCCACACATCCCAGCCAGGGTGGTTCCGGTGGGGACCACCCAGCACCTTGCTGCCACTTTTTGCAGGCATAAAAGCTAAATCCACTCTGTGGTTAATTTTCACGCCATAGATTGGACCCAGGAGGTCCTTCCCTACCCGGAATCCAGTACAAGTCCCGTTTGTGAATGGAACATCTCCATGTGCAGGTGCTGCCTGCAGTGATAAAGCTCAGTGAGACCAACCTCCCAGCCAACAGTAAGGCAAAGCCAGCGTGCTCTGCCTGCGGCAGTCACCACCACGGTGCCAGCTCTCCTCCCCTTGAAGCAACAGAGCAAGCAAAGGTCACTGATGGGGGCTTTCCCCCCCTTCCCACCCAGCCAAAAACAAAGACGTTTTGGGAAGGATCCAAACACCATCTCTGTCCTCCGAGTGTCTGTCAGACAGTTTGGGGTCTGCAGGAGGGGGATCAGCTCTGCTCCAGACGCTCTTGGATGACACAAAGTGTCTGGAAGATCCAATTTCTTTTCATTCTCCACTCTTCGCTCCTGGAAATACACGTTTGGGGTCTGTGGGCGGGAGAGGACGCGTCTGGAACAGACATCAAAGCAGCAGTAGGATCCAAAGCAGCGCAGGGATGCAGATGCTCTGTAGCTTGTTTGCACAGTGCTCCACCAGCACAATGCTGCTTGACAGATACTTTCGGTTCCTAACTACAATTGCCGGCCGGTTTTCCCCTATAGAACTCTGGAGCAAGCAGCAGAACTTGAGGGGAGAGCAGCAGCTGGAAGGAATATGAAGCATTTCTGGGATGGTGCAAGTGAAAAAGGAGTTTTTAGGGAATAAAAGGAAGCATTGAGAAGCTGGGGCAGGAAGCTCGGATGAGATTTAAACTGGAGACCCCAGAGGGAGAGATTCCTGAGGTGTGGATGCTCTGAGCAGTTGTTGCTCCTCCTGCTCCCAGCCCAGGGCATGCGAGGGGAAACCCCTTGCTGGGAGCTAAACTCTCCCATGCAGTGGGAAGGCAAGCTGGTCCTTATGGAATAAAGACAATCACAGGAGGCCTACTTAACGCTGCAGTTTGCACCTTGCTTCAGCTTTCAGAGGGGTTGTTTGGAAGCTGGTTGCTGGAACCAGCTGATTTGAAGGGATTTGGAGGAAAGATGGGGAAAACAGCACCAGGGAAGGGCTCCTGTGCCTCGTGTCCTCTTTTCCTCCCCAAACAGAGCAAGTCTGGTTTCAAGCACATTTCCACAGCTAAAAAGCTCCATGGAAAGAAAACCAAGGAGCAGAGGCTGCCTCAAACTTCCCAACCTGGAAACCAGTGGAAAGTCAGATTTCCAAGGACTAAAGGACTGTCCTGAAGAGGTTCCTCTGCACCAGCCACAGCTCCTGTGCAGCAAAGCAGGAGAAACCCCCAAGAGCTGTGCTGGGTTCATGAGCGATGTCCATCAGACCCCTTCTGCTTCCTTTCTGCTGGGTGTCTGCAAGCAGCTTGCAAATCCCTGGGGGCTTAGCATTAGTCTGAAGTGGACCTATCTGGGATAGCAGGGGAATGGGGTCTTGTCTGACTGATCTGCAGAACTGGGTTAAACTGATGTGGCTGCATCACCCTCTGCCAAGTTATCAGTGCTCACCCTTGGACATCTAAACGTGACCAAGCCTCTTTTCATGAGCAAGACATGCCAAGGAGTTCAAAGGAGCAGGGTTATGCTGTGCTAATATTGATGTAAGACTTCCAAAATGTAAACAGCTGTTGGTGGAAGTGATGGATGGGAAAAAAAACCCCATGGAAATAATAGTATTTCAACCCCTTGCAAAAGCTGGGATGGGGACATCCCATGGCAGCCAGCAGAAAAGCCAGCAGCGATGCTCCTCAGTGGCTGAAAAGCCTACAGAAGATCACGTTCATGTACTCATCATATGATGTTAATGCTGTAAAAAAAGCTGGATGCATACTAAAAGCTGCCTTCCCACTTCATTTTTGGATCCTGCTCCAGTTGCAGCGCTGTTCCAGCCAACCCAGGCAGCGCTTCCCAAAAAACCTCGGCCTGCAGCAGCGAGATCCTGATGTGCTGCCATAGGGTGAAACACAAACTCAGGCAGCTGAAGATGGGTTAGGGGGAAATAACCCAAATGAGGAACTACCTCCCACCTGCTGGTAGTGATGGATGCAGCACTAAGGGGAGCAGCTTCACACAAGAGAATCCTGGAGGATGAGGACCGGGCAGCAATGCTGCTTCCTCATGGGAATGACACACACCAACCATCTCCAATAGAGACCGGCATGGCTGCAAACAAACAGCTATTCCCCATGCAGGACCTTGGAAGGACAGTAGGAAAAGATTTGCTGCAAGCTCTGCCTGGCTCTCAGTGAGCCCTTGGGATGGTTTTCCTTGTGTTGGAAAACCTGGGGGATGTAGGAGCAGGGGATGCTCAGAGCCAGGATGCTCTGTGCTGCAGGTGCTTGGAGGACCCACCCCCATCAGTTAACTGCTCATCCCACCATTCAAAACCAACTCCATGAGGATGGCATTGAGCCCTCAGGGCCCTTCATGACCCAGGAATAAAGCAGTGAAGAAAGTGAGAAACAAGACAGTTTTATCCTGAAAATAGAGCAAAGCAGCAGCTTTCCATGGGGAATGGCAGCCCTCAGCTTCCGACCCCAAAAAAGTCTGACTCCCAGGAAGAGTTCCTGCTCATGGCTCAGATGTCAGGAGTTTGGGACCAAGAAACCCTCATGTTTTCTCTGCAAACGTGACAGTTTCCAAGGGAAGTATCGAGGTGCAAACTAAGGCTTGTGCACATTGGAGATCATCCACGCTCTGCAGCCAAGCAGCGCCAGGCTTTAACTACCCCATCCCTTCAAGCAGGAGCAAAACCAGGAGCAGAACCTTGCACCTGAGCCCTGGGCAGGATTTTTACCTCCCCAGCCATCAGCATCTTCCTCGAATGCCAGCATGAACCAGTAAAAAGCAAGGAGAAAGCAGGCAGGGAGAGCTTCAAACCCAGGCAGCGAGCTCAGCTGCCTGCAGATCTGGCCATGGAATTACACAAGCCACTCCCGAGCCATTCCCAAAGGGAAGATCTCGTGTCTTCCCTGAATTAACAACCTTGGATGGGCTTCTAATAAAATCTGGATGAGGAGAACGCTGCTCTGACCGTGCCCTTAACAGCTTGTGTGCGGGTGACCCCGAGCTGCGCAGCTGAACCAGACAAGCCTTTGTGCACCACTGAAATAGAACTGACATTACTTGTACCCATGCACCCACATCATAGAATCCCAGGCTGCCTTGGGCTGAAGAGACCTTAAAGCTCATCCAGTTCCAATCCCTTCAGGCCCTTGTTCAAAGCCCTTCTCCATATCTCTTGTAGCCCCTCAAGGTATTAAGGTTATTATAAGGTCTCCCCCAAGACCCAGCTCAAACTCTCACCCCAACACCTCCAAACCCTACATGAGCCTGTGCTGCCCTCTCACCAGCTGCCTGACCTTCCTTCCCCAAGATCTGAAGTCATCCCAGCAGTTTACTGTAGGTTTTCCCATGTGTGGTCATTTTTTCCAGCCTTCAGCCTTTGCCTCCTTGTGCCTGACCTTTCGGAGGGTGTCATGTATTGGATGCTATTGCTTTTGGAGTTTTGGAAGAATTAGAGCTAGGATACAAGGAATGTAAACAGAGGCCAGGAATGAAAACAAAATCCCTCGTCCATCAATATAAACAGAGGAAGGGCTGATGGGGGTTTAACTGAGAGCCCTGGGGTGATGGTGGCTCTGGGATGCTCCCAGGGGTGCTTCTCCCCCAGTTTCAGGGGATGTATGGGAGCAGGTTGGATGCTGAGGTTACACATCCCTGCTGCTCAAGACTTGGCTCTGGGGTCAGGATTACACCCCCAGGCAGCCCTGGCAAGGCCATTGTCACTCGTGGGTGATGGGGGCAGCTCAGAGCAGGGTCCAGCAGAGCACGTGGTGGGGTCATGCCTGGCCATCAGCAGCCGCGCTGAGCTCAGGGCTCTGGAGACCCAGTTGTCCAAAACAAAGCTGATGTAAACAGAGAGCCCAGAGCCCGGCAGCTTTGTGTGGAGCCAGGAAGCATTGCGTCTCCACAGAGCATGACGCTGAGACAGCGAGAGCCTCCCCAGCCCTGCCAGAGCAGCACCGCAGTGAGCAACATGAGGATGCTCCAGGGCTATGCCTAAGCCCTGGGGTTCTCCCCATCATTCACACTACACTGGGGACAAAAGCAATGTCACAGAATCAGAAAGTCATGGAATGGTTTGGGTTGGAAGGGACCTCAAAGCTCTTCCAGTTCCAACCCCTGCCATGGGCAGGGACACCTTCCACTGGAGCAGTTGCTCCAAGCCCCTGTGTCCAACCTGGC
>JANRGW010014189.1:0-40048 GCA_024733675.1 Psilopsiagon aymara | reverse complement strand
TCTCAACCTGTGGGAGTTGCATTCTTTCGATTCTCCTTCCCATCCCTCCAGGAGTAGAGGGAAGAAAAAGGGGGAAGAGAGCGAACAAACTGCGTGGCTGATTTACTGTCTAAACCACGACACACAGCCATTAGATCTTTACAGAGCTTTACAGCAAGGGCAGAAGGCGCCTCAGATTTGGTAGCAGTTAGAATTTCCATTTAGGTATCTAAGCTATCCATTCTGAGACTAGAAATCTGGGTATATATTAGGTGTGACAAAATGGTATTTTTTTTCCCCCCATTTAGCTTACTGTTATTCTAAGGGGCAAGGAGACATACTGAAACAAAGGAAAGCTAGCACTTTCCAAATGTGCAAGTTTGAGGAATCTTGCTCTCCTGAACATTATTTGTTGATACAAAACATTGGGGGAATAGCTTGAGTTCTTTGACACTACATGATTTTGTTAAGCCAATTCTGTGGTTCCCAAAATTAAAAAAGGAAATAAAAGTCATAAAATTATAGTAAATATTTTTCTTGTCACTTTTACTCTCTAGCAATAGACTTTATTTTTTCTTTTTTTCCTGTAGAATCCATTACTGTAGTATCCTGATATTTTCCTGAGCTTTCGTAATTTGCACTCAACGTGTACTTGTTAAGATTCCTTGAAACCTTTATACATTTATATTTACCATTACTGATCTGCAAAGACGATTGATTTGTGGTCTCTCTCCACTAGAACTGTCAAGACATCAGCAACCAGAGCTCAAGTTTTCTGAGGTATTCCCCACATAATTCCCCAAACACTTTTCTTATCCTGACCTTGGCCCTCTGTATCACCTTGACAAATAGCAAAAGTATGTGTCTTGAAGATAGTGGGCTCTTCAAGCTGATGCACTGTGTTTTATGCAACATGTGAAAGGGAAGATTTACGATCTGGATTTAAGATGCCATACAGAACAAGCTAATATCCAAACAGAAATCTTACATGCTTAATAACTGCAGTACCTACTTGAGGGAAGCACATTATGACAGTATTAAACTGTAATTAACACATTAGATGACACAGGTGAAATTAATGATATGCCAAAATTTTGATTAGAAGATATGATTAATGCCACAAAATCAGTTACTGAAGGAAACTGTTTCTCTCTGCTACCTTAATTCAACCAACTTCTCTATGCACATCATAACACCATTTTTAGTTACTTGATCACATGTTATTTTTCCCTTCAGAAGGAGCTGCATGCAGTCTTGAGCCATTCGGTAATTTTACTTTGTGTCATCCAGGGAGTCTCCCTTAGAGACTTACTTATTCCACTATTCAAAACCATGCTCCAACAAGAGAATTATTTTCTTCTAAGGTTCACTACTACCATCATTAGTAATGAACCTAAGCCCTTCATAAACAATTAAACCTTCACAAGACCCTTCAGAAGTAAAAAAAAATCCAAACATAGGCTAAAGCATAAATTTTAAGGAGCACTGTTTCCATTCATTTGGGTGCCAACTTTAGATGGCATATCAAGAAACTTCACAAATTAGCTAAACTTCTAATCAAAAATCAAATTATCTATCCTGGAAATGAAAACATGAACTGTTTTAATTAAAATTCAGAATGACTGATATAGAATTTCTGATTTTGCAAATAGACACTCTTTGAGTGTAGCTTTCCCTCTGATATGCAGCTCTGGGGAAAAGCAAACTCAAATTTACACTGCACTGAAATTTCTAATTCATGAGCAGCATCTTTTTATATACAGTTAGATATCGTGCCTACTTAAGTTAAAGATCAGAGAACAATTTTAGGCATCATCCATTTGACAGAAACACTAGTTTCTCAGTGCAATCAAACCAAACAACGCTGAGCATCAAAGAATATGACTATGTTTTTACAATCTAGAAAGCAGTGTTCAGTCACAGAATTTTCTGCTACCTCCTCAACATTGAACTCTTCCCCAGAACCATCAAGCAGGCCCTTCACTGATGTAAAAAGCCTTTATAGCAGGGACTAACTTCACAAGTTGGGAAGAGACCCTGTTTTTACTTTTTTCCACTTCCTCCAAACAAAACTGTTAAAGAGAAATAAAAAGGTATGGAAATATTGTGGATAGTATGATGAAACCAATGGGAAGGCAGACAACAGGGAAGAGAGAGATGAACATGATGGGAGAAAAAAAGATTTTCAAAAGGCATTAATATTTCACTGTGAAAATGAAGATTTTAGATACGTGATCAGCTTTTGCTATTGTAACTCTTACCTGAGGCAACAACAGTGCTTGCCCATAATGTATTTTCTATGCTTAGGCTTTCATGAACTGCTGGATCACTGTCTTCCTGTTAAAAGTATGAACAAATAATAAGTAAATTAGCATCACAAATAGGCATAGTTAAGAACAGTGCCAAACCAACTGAATAACTTGCACAGGATGTCTCCATCACTGTATCAATCACTTTGTAGTAGTATATATTTCACATATTTTGCTTGTATGCACACAAAAAAATAACTTTCCAAGAAGTGAAATACTGACTGAAGTTGATATTAAACAAATTATACTCCAAGAACTCAACTGTGTTTTAAAAGGAATATATCCTTATCCTCAGATGTATCAAAAGAGTTAATGTGAGTTATGAAAACTAACCACCAAAAATTAATACCCAATTCTTTATGACAGTTTAAATCCTCTATAATCCATTCAGTAAGTTATGGTCATCATCATTTTGCAGCCCAACTAGCATTATATTGCCTTCAGGGAAGACTATGGACACTTCTAAAAAAAAAAAGTATGCTTGTGTTGTCTTACCACATACTTAGAAAATACATATCCAGTGGGGTAAATACTTCCAATGAGAAATTGCTTCCATGATTATTTTAAACTTTCCTTTTTCTGGCCCCCTATTTCTTCCCAAGCAATAATGGTCCATAGATTGTGAACAGATTATATCTCTCATAATCAATCTGGAGAGTGTACGGATTTGTTAGTCACCAGCAGCTGTGAAATGTGCCACTTACAACTAAAGAAACTTTAGGAGGTAGGATAATCAAGTGTATTTGACAGAATTACAGATTGCGCTAAACATTTTGCTGGAAAAGGAAGACCACTGATTTACCAAAGCACACAATCAATTCTACATAACGTCAATAATCAAAACTTATGTCCATTATTAATCTCTGTTTTGAAACAATTACCAAGCAGAGGATGTGCTGCTTAGAAGCCTCTTTTCCTAAAGAGGAAAAATCTCAAACTAAACAGACAGGCTTTTAAATGTATTTCAAAAGATCCCTATACAGCAAGGAAACTATAGCTCTTACTCTCTTAGGAGAGGAAAAATCATTGTTAAAAAAGCACAGATAATCATTCTGTCAAAAAAAGAGGGGAAAAGAGAGAGCAATATTCAAAACTACTGGTAGTAACAGTAACACAAAAAGCCCTGATCACTGAAACATTAAACATAGGAAAAGTATTCTGACCTAGCTCAAAAAGTTGTACAAGGAAAACGTTTTTATTTATAGAAACTCTCTTCTGCAGTTCAAAGAGCAAATAATGCTGGAGTTTTTCAGAGGAGTCCCCAGCAGGCATATGAGATCATGCACACTTACAAGAGAGCTGACCACAGAGATCCCACATTTTAGTCAAACGCTGCTACCCTCATGGAAATGAATGGATCAGTCTTTCAGAATCATCAGCATACAATGAGAGGACATACATGTGAATACCATACATGCAGTGAATTTAGTTTCAATTCTAACAGGTTTTATATCTTGCCCTGAGAAGTTCCATACAAAATACCCATTGTCCACAATGGGACTCCAAATAGCTCCTCCCAAACACTGAAAGAGATCATTCCCCATCTACCACTTACTAAACCTGCAGTCATACTGAAATAGCAGGTTTTACATTATGTTGAATTCCAGCATGAAGAAAGAACTTGAATTTTGACAGGAGCATTGTGTTTTAAACAGCCATTACCACAGAATTAATGCACGCAAGAGATACAGAAAAGCTGCAGAATTCAAAGAAATGTTTGTTGCTAAATCTTTGCATACCTTTATAATTTTAACTTCAGGTAAGACTAAAGTAAGACTTCAGAACAAAACAGCTATAGAAAAAACACCTATGATTTAATAGTGGGGCAACACTGTAGGTTAATATACCATACAAAAAAGTGGACAGGTGCTTTCCAGAGACATGTAAAGTGATGCACTTCCCAACTTCATGAAGTGATAAGCTATGAGCTGATCAAAACTACTCAGCACTCGTAACTACCCCAAAACTGTCATGAATATTCAGAATACAAATTTGGGGATTATTACAAATCTACAAAACCACTAACTTAATAGTTGGTAACACGCTAAAAGCTTAGAAATCATGGTTCCATACAAAAAAATCCAAGCCTTAAATATATAGTTCTAAATCCTCTCTCCCCTGCCCTTATTCCAAACAGAAATGAAGAACTGAAAAGTGTTCAAGAAGGGCAACAGGGTAGTCAATGTAGCATCCATACTAGACATGAATAAATAAATCTGAACTCTAACGAGGAACATGACAGACATTTATGAAATAAACACCTAGAAAGGGAAGAGAGATACTGCTCTCTCTTACCAAAGAAAAAAGAAATTGTAAAAAAAGCCAGCAAAATTAAAACAACAGGCAATTGCTCTCCACAAAAACATGTAATTAACCTGTACGACTTATTCCTATCTGTATGCCAGAAGGTTACACAGGTTCAAGGGGGGACTGGGTAAGTCTGAAGAAGGACAATTCATTGCAGATTACTTAGAGAAACCAGCTCTGAATCTGGAAGATCCCACATTATGAGCTATAAAGGGATAGAGGAATCTTCTGAGGAGGCATTACCATCTCCTTACTCTAGTCTTACTCTGTTTCCCAGTAGTCTGCTTCTGACTATTGTCAGGAAAAGCATACTAAGCTAGGAAAATCTTTTTTTCTGCCTTAGTTTAGCAGATTTTAAAGGCAGTGAATTACAAAACTCTTCCATACTATAAGAAGAAATCAGAAGCTCTGCAGTGATTATGGACAGCTGACAACACAGACAGGAAAAAGTCACTTGTTTAATGTCTATCTGCTACAATTCTTAAAGAAATGTCTCCTTTTAGGTAATTCAAAAAAAGAAAATGTCTAATGAGCTATATCTCTTTCCACTCATGTCATGCTTATCAGCGAAATGGTTTGATCAGTTAGTTTTCTGCATATTTCATTATGATCCATTCACGTCTTTGCACCCTCATCTAGCATTTCCACCTTTCTACACTTCATTTAGTTTCCCAGCTATCACACCTTGCATACCCAAACGGATGATGACTTAGCTTTATTCTTCATTTGTTGCAAGTTACTCAAACTAAAAATAAGTATATTTAAAAGTTATGAGTTCACCAGTTTCACATTATTTTTATCTCTACTTTTGGAGAGATGGTAGGGATAGATGGAGCAAGAGAAGGGACAAAGACTCCGATTCCTGAACAAGATCAGGTCTGCGGTAAGGAGAAACAGTTTGGCAATTTTTCTGATGCCACTACAGCTAACAGAACATATTTTGGGGTAATCAAAATCCATCATTCACTGCAGTAGAAGAAATCTGACATACAAGAGCTTCTTTGTCCAGGTGACAAGGCTTCCACTTGAGGTCTGCTGGGTTGAATTTCATTTGGCAGCTGCAGGTTTATTGGTCTTCAAATTCTGAATTAAATCCATTACCAGAATATGCAGTTCAGTATTGTATTCAAGCTCCCTACTCAAGCTCAGTTTTTGAAGGCATGTGCACTATTGATCATAGAGGTTTAAATTGTCTACAGTTCCTCTTCTAGGAGTCCGTAGCTCTTGCATGTACAGAGAAAGGACAGATGAGCAGTGAAATAAAAATGTAATAGATCCTACTCTCAGTCCTGAATTCATAATACAGCTGACCAAGGATCATAACAAATTTCATGTAGCCATTTAAAAGGTTCCAAAGCTATAATTTGTTAGATTTTTCTTTTCAAATCATGACAGAGGCCTCTAAGACTAAATACTTGATTCTCAGATGAACTACTGTACTATCGTCATTTGACCTTTTAGTCCTATTGCCACTTGACAGGATGCAGCACAACAACCCACACCAACAGAAGAATACACATTAGCTTAGTTACATCACAGAATGAGATTACTTCCCCACATCAATCCTACAGTTCATTATTCTTGTTATGTTCCTTTTACTGGCACATATATTTTGGACAAGGTCAGATTAGGTTCTCACATGTTAGCTCACCAGTCTGGCTGTCTGCCTGTCAGTGCCAGCATACAGAAGGTGTGTCAAAATGACTCACAAAACATAGTATCTTTGGCTCCAGTGGCAACATGAAATTAAGCCAGATTGAAGTGAACACAACCATTGCTTCAAAACAGATAATTCTCTAACAGTAAATATGAAGTAAGAAATAGACACGACATAAGAGGGGACAGGAGTAAAAGAATTAACATTACTTAAGGATGAGACATGCGCCTTCCTTCATGCCCATTCAAGGACATGCACCCACTTTCATGCACTGACTACACATACCACACCAAAACCCATGGAGAACAACAGAAAAATTACTTCCTGTGAAGCTGGCAGATATGAATGGAGTACAGGAGAGCTTTAACTCCTCCCAACATCATTATGCAGGTGCACTGCAAAAAGTATCTCCTGTCAGGTTTGCTGTGGATATATTTCTCACACAGAAGTACTTAAAAGAAGTTATTCCCTCATTAAAAACTCCAGAGCAATGCATCTAAGTTTCTATTTTGTTTTATGGTCATGCACTCTTTGAAATTATCCAAGTCTGTCTTCGACACCGTTCGTATTCTGTCTTCATAATGGGGGGAAAAAAAGAAAAGAAAAATCAATGTGCTATTACCCTGTCAACCTACCCTTGCAAGAATTCTTTGAACATCAATGCTTAAGTACAAAAAATGTATGCATAAGCATCACTAAGCACACTAATTTTTTTTACTTTAACATAAAATAGAAATTAGATGCAAAAATTGATGTAGTGTACAAAGCAAGAGCTCACAGAAGAAGCAGAAAGATAAGCTGCTAAATGAGTAGCCTAAACCAACATTTCACTATGTAGAAGGTACACTGTTAGCAAAAGAAAAAAAATATCCTAAAATACCTACAGCATTATCCACATGAACCGAGTCTGAGGGCACTGCCCCCAGATGCATGCACGTGCAAATTCAGTTTAAAATGCCCTTCCTACTGAAACTGGAAAGGAGGGCAGTTTCTGTTGGCTAAACCAACACCTATGCAAACCTGAAAGCATAAAATCCATCAGGCTTATTTACACGTACCAGGGATGCTTGAATCATACACCTCTTATTACATGTACAAACAGAACTCACTATAGGGAGCAACTGCTTAGTGATGATTTCCCAATTTCTCAATTACACATAACCAGAGTTGTTAAAAAGGCTCTGAGGTGTTCAATTTGTATTTAGAAAAGTATACATTTAGCCACTGGGACAGGAATAACATGAGTTTTACAGCTGTTAACAGAAGTTTCATTTGGACAATTGCTCAATATAAGGTTTAAACAAACATTGCTGCTTACAGCTTTAGAAGGTGTGGGCAAATGACATCTACTCTGTAGGCAACATGAACTATGTAACTAGTATAAATTGGTCTTTGAGAGCCAACAACTGCAGTGTCTCATTCCTCAGTGTATTTAGAATGGTGAACTCGAATTCCAATTACTGAACAAAATCTATTACCAATTTGAGTCACTTGGGTAAAAAAAGCCCAAAACAACCCTTCTATACCTCCATAGTACTTAATTCTATCAAATTATTTTAGAAACAAACTACCAAGAGGAATGAGTCTACTAACACCAAGTTTGGCTAAAATAAACAAAACAATCACTGTATCTGCTAATATAATGCGACAAATCAGTAAAAAACATGGAAAAAAAAATTACTACCTCCTAGAACACCCTACTTTAAAGGCTTAACTTCAGCAGGTCCCCTTTTGGAAATAACAGAAAAATGACACAGAAATTACTACACTGTTATTATCATATTTGAATATGTGAATAGCATTATAGCTGGAGAAAAAAAAAATATCAGATACAACTCTGACACTAAGTATAGGTTTCACTTACACTGAAAAATGGAAGAGAGAAGTAGAACTGTATTTAGATACTTTACTTACCCGTGTGAAGGTACCCTCAAAACTGTGAATATCCAGCTGTGGCTTCTGAGCATAAACATAAGCATTGATTGAAAAGAGATCCTGTAAATCAAATAAATGTACTTACTATTATTTCAAATCAATCACATATTTTGAATTACAGTCTTTACTGGTAAAGAATCAAGTTTATACCACCCCCCACACACACACAAACTGAGTTAATGAACTTTTTACCTGATTAAAATAAAAACTACGCTGTTTTTTCAGTACACTTTGCTATGAAGACACTATTCTAAATGTGTTGACAGTTCAAACACTGAACTGCTTTACACTTATGAGTTAAAAAATTTATCTAGTTAATTTTCTCTTCACAGTCCCATTTTAATTTATAATAGTATTTTTTTTTTTCCCCCATATACTTGATCTTTAAAGTGTTTCTTGTTTGTTTGATTGAGGGGTTTTTTTGCTTGTGTTGTTTTGGTTTACCTTTTTTTGCTTATTTGTTTTTAATGAAACTGGAAACAAAGTATTTTTCCAGTGAGGACAAAGCCAACTGAATACAAGAGGAAACAATGAAATTGATGCAAGTTCTCTTAAATGCTCAAGCACATTTGCAGTCAACCCATGAGAAGAACCCATCAGCATGCAAGTTCTCTTAAATGCTCAAGCACATCTGCAGTCAACCCATGAGAAGAACCCATCAGCTTCAAGAAAGCCTGGATACATTAACAGGATCACTCAAATGCTTAAAGTCAGGAATACACTAAACAAGTCTGATAAAATTGTGTCTAATATACATGGTACTACTACTTATGACAGCAAACAAACCATGAACACTCCTACCCTAAAACTAAGAAAAAGAAGAGATACTTAAAATACTACAGTAGCAGGCTATATATTTAAAATGACATTACGGTATGAACAGGGTAAGGAAAAAAAAAAAAAAAAATCTGATGATTTTCAGAACTCAAGAGCTGTCCCTACAGGCTCAGGAAGGATCACCTTATAATTCTGGAACAATTATTTCATGAGGTAATTGTTCTGAAACATCCACCTACCACAGAAAGAATGGCACCGACTACTTGTTAAAAACCTACTAAAAAGAGCTTCCTGATCACAAAAACAAACTTTTTGGTGCTTTTTAGACTGACAGCAGCTAAGAGATTTCCACAGCAGTAGACCACTCATGCAGGGATCCAATTTCTACCCTGGGGAGGAACAAATAATTGATAGTAAATCCCAATCAACCTAAGAATCGGAATGTCTGATCAAACGCAAGACTGTCTACCTTCTCAGTGTATGCAGTACCTAACTATTTGGGTTATTTCCATCCTTTATTACTGGATGAATCCTGAAAAAGGCTAATCAGACACCATCTCTGGGAGCAGATTATATGGCTAAAATACGCTGTTCATGCTAGCTAGAATGTGCTATCTTCAAAAGCAGAATGAATTTTACAGCCTCTTTCATAGACGTATAACCACACCTTGGCTCAAATGTAGCTATTTCTGAAAGCATGCCATCATGACTTTGGATATAAGCACAAAAATAACATTTGAATATTACAGAATTTGAGCTTTACAAAAATGAAGTGCAACTGTCCACCTGTGTTAATATCTTAAAAGGTGACACATTCATATCCTCTTGTTCCTCTGATAACTTAACTACAAGATTTTTGAATATCATGGGTTTCACTTTTCTGGATCAAAATGAATGGGTTTTTTTAGTCCACTGCATATTTATCAAACATGTTTGACTTTAAAGAAGTGTAGCTCTATTAAGAATGAATTTGTATTTCTACTTATATTTTGCACGCATCTCTTTCATACCTTGCAAAAAAACCCACACAAGACTTTGATATGCTTTTTAAAAAATGAATCAAATCTGAAGATTAACTCTTACAAATAATATTTATCTTAAACCGTTAGCCATTTATTGAAGTCTTTCACACAAAGTTCATTCATTGCATCCTTGTTCTTCCAACTTACTTTCATCAGGTTCACGAGAAATAATTCATATGAAACTAATACACATGTGGTGTCCTATGTCTTCATCATTCACTTGTTTCCAATCTGTTGTCACCTACAATTTAGCTAATCCATGCTATTATGTGCTTTACCATGCAAAGAAAAATAAAGAGTCTCTCAGTAGCGGATAGCGCAGTGGAAAACTAATACCACACACATACTCTTAAGCACAATAAAAACTGCTAGTGAAATGCGTCAACCAAGAACTTCTCTCTTTTGACAAAATGCCTTATTGGGAAGCAATATTAGAATAAAAGGAAGCAGAAATATCCCCCTTTCTAAGTATATTGGCATTTATGCAGTAATATATTTTGCTGATTCTTACCTTCATATTTTCTTTTACTGCGATGTTTCCTCTGTTACATTTTAAAATGTAACATTTTAAATGTAAATATTTCTACCACGTTCCTTTGGTGGTGTCTTTTTATGTTTCACTTCTCCTTCTGTATTTCTGATTTAACACCTAAACTTTCATGTTCTCCTTCTCATCTGAATTTTAACACTAAAGCAAAGTGTCCTTCCTGAAAAACGGAAATCTGCATATTTCCTACAACCCACCCAAACTCATGAACAAAAAAAAACCCCAAAACAAAAAGACAATACAAAGGATGATACAGTTATAGAAGACAGACAACATATCAACTGAATTTAACAATAAAGGTTGTAAAGATGCTCCTTCACCTACTGCTGGTTTCCCAGAAGCTGTGCGTTTCTTATCTCAGTGTCCTGAAGGAACTCACAACGGCAAATTTTATGAGACAAGATTTTTGCACAACACTATATGTAGATACAACTTCTGCTCACTGAGCCAGAAAGATTTATCCGGTTAGGTTATGTGTTTGTTTTCCTTTACATAAAAGCAGGGAGAAGGGAAATTACTTGAACAAAGGATTTAATTTACTTACAAAAACAAACAAAAAACTCACAAAACAAACAGAAAACCCACAACTACCTATTAATAATGACTTCACTAATGAGGGACTTGATCCAAGACCAAGCTGGACAGGGCTTTGAGAAACCTGGTGTAGTGAAAAGTGTCCCTGCCCGTGCCAGTGGGCTGGAACTGGGTAAGTTTTAAGGTCCCTTCCAACCCAAACCAGTCTGTGATTCTGTGATCATTGTGAAATCCAGCTTCAGTAAAGAATTACTTTCATACTGTTAGCACTGAACTGCTGTCTCACTGAACCCAAACAGTTCTACTGATATAGTCAATGGAAACAGTATTCTGCATCTAATATTACATTTCCTTCAGGAGTTGGTGAGGGCAAATGACCTCAGTTATTTTCTTACTTAAGTAAAAACTAAGAACAACAACCACCAAACAAAAAACAACAGAAAACCAACAAAAAACCCAATTCTAACCCAAAACACGCTTGGTAGAGGGTTTGTAATAGCTCTAGATTAAAGAAACTATACAAAAGTCTTGAAACTCAAGTAATAAAAATTTAATTATTTAATATAACAACAGATTTTTTAAAAAAGAACCCTGGTATGCATTTAATGATCTCATTTGAAAAGAGTAATTCAGAAGAATACATTTAATCTTTCTACACAAAGTCAGAAAATGGCTTGATGATAGTACAATAATGAAAATACTGTCTTCTGCATTTCATGATTTAAAAATCATTGTAAAATTATTGATAACAGAAAAATCTCCTCTGTTAGGTCAAGGGCAACATTTATTCACCTTACTTAAAGATCATTAAAATACATTCTTAATCATAACATGTAGTTCATTACAAATAAAATTGCCTTTGGTTCAATAAAACTAATTAAATGTAAATGGTATTGTTTACTACTATATGGATCTTCTAAAATAAATCAGCAAGTCATCATTTATTGAAAATTACAGTGACCTCATTGTTGTTAATAAATTTAGTTGATCACACACAAGCTACAGAAGAATGCCTGAGAGCACATATTTGGCCAGAAGGACTGCTTCACATATAAGTATTCAACTGCAAGAAACCTAATCTAGGTGTTACAATATTTGCTGCTCAGCTGACATTAAATCACTTGTTGAAATTTTAATTCTTTGATCACATTAAGTGCTTCTGAAAGACAACAAAATCTGTAGTGATCATCTTGGTGGTGTCATCTGTTCTTTAAGAAAAGCTCTGAAGGTCTGCAGGTTTGTTTCTTCTGGGTGTCACAATGGGTAGGGTTACCGTGTTGACGCAACTGACAGCTCCTGCCAATACTCTCAGACTTAACATCAGACAGCTAAGGAAATCTTAACAAATTACGTTTATGGAGAGCATATTCTGTCAAACACATTGCTTATAATCTATTTTATAATCAACTTGCACATGCTCTCTTAAATCATTACAGATATATTTTAATATGCAAGCACGAACTGTAAAACTTGGCTTTGAAAATACTCTGCAAGCACATGGAGAAGACACTGCCACTGGTGTTGCTTTATGAGTGGTGAATCCCTGGAAGCCAGGAAAAGCACTACTGCTGTACCACAGTTTGTACCCCACGTTCCCCTGTCTGAACAGGGTCTCCCTGTAAATGGACCCCTGCAGCCAACTACTGGTTTATCATAAACACATATACAGCTAAACTTGGAAACCTAATACATTTCTGTAGCCACCCATACAAATATGAGACTTCAATCCAGTTTAATGGCAGTACTGAATTAAAACACAAGCTTTGTGTCTTGGAAACGGACAAGACCAGAAGAACTTTGAGTTCTCCACATAATATCGAAACACAGAATGAATTGGGTTGGACCTTAACAATCACCTGCTCCAAACCCCTGCCACAGGCAGGGACACTTTTCACTAGACCAGGCTGCTCAAAGCCCTGTCCAACCTGGCCTTGAACACTGCCAGCAATTGGGCAGCCACAGCTGCTCCCAGCAGCCTGTGTCAGGGCCTCACCATCCTCATAGTGAAGAACTTCTTACTAATATCTGATCTAAATCTGCCCTCTTTCAGCTTAAACCATTCCCCCTTGTCCTATCCCTACCTGCCCTTGTCAAAAGTCCCTCTCCAGCTTTCTTGTCAGACCCCTTCAAGCACTGGAAAGTGCTCTAAAGTCTCCTCAGAACCTTCTCTTCTCCAGGCTGAACCAACCCAGCTCTCTCAGCCTGTCTCCACAGAAGAGGTGCTCCAGCTCACAGAGCATCCTCCTGGCCTCCTCTTGACTCGCTCTAACACCTCCAGGTCCCTCTTATGCTGGGAGCCCCAGAGCTTGACGCAACATTGCAGGCGGGGGTACCACAGGAGAGCAGTGAATATATCCTGCCCTACCCACTTTCTTTATCGTGTCTTCATTTAATCCCCAGTCAGTTTTGTCAATGACTAACCGCAACCAGCGACCCCGCTCCTCGCACCGCCGGGACTCCCGCTCAGCCGCCGGAGAAGGCGGGGTCCCCACGCTGTGCCCACGGCCGCCCAGCAGGTGGCGCCGCCGAGGCGCAGCGCTGCGCTGCAGGGCGGCTTCCCCGCGCACGGCCCGCCCCGCCGTGCGGTGCCGCCCGACGGCATTGCAGAGAACGGTCAGGAACCGGCCTCTGCCCGCTGGGAATGATGTCCTGTCTGCGCGGGGGAACTTTACAGGATTTCTTACAGTAAACCAGCTTTTTTATTTAAAAAAGCTGAAGCGAAACGTTTAGAAAGACGTTCCCTGAAGTGCCTTACTTTCGCCACATCAGATGTGATGGACTGCCCACCGTGTGCAGCACATAGAGAAGGATCCCTGCCCAGCAGCTTTCTTTAGCCGGAAGAAGGATCACTGATTCTCCCAACGTTTTGTTGGGAAAAGAAAACCCAAGCTGATCCCAGACCGCAGCACCAAGCTCAGTCCTTTGCTAGACAGCTTGAAAACCCACAAAGTTTCTATTAAAGTAATTAAAATTACTTAGTAATTAAAATTACTTTTTTGATAGGCTTAAAAAAGCCTATCAAAAAGCTCATGCCCCTATTACACATGATACGGGTTAGCAAGATAATCACTGTAAAAGAGTGGTTTTTCAAGTTAGGCACAGAAAGAAGCATATGGATGTTTTTACACAGAAATAGACCACACATTTTCAAGTTAATACCTGGAAAGCAGCTTGCCTGATTTTGCAGTTTTATTAAGCAACTGAAGGTAATGTAGAAGTCTAGGGTTAGAAAAAGTCTACTTGAAATGGATTTCTGAAGTGATCCTTATATTTAACCAACTTGCTCCAAATTTTTTTCCACTGAGTATATAAGAGAGCTTGAATACTATCTGCTGAAGAAACCTCAATTAAATATTTTAAGCATCCCTTTTTTGATAAATTGAATGTAAAGTTTCAAAGGGTGCCAAACACTGTCCTTAAATATTCAAAATGCTTATCCTATTTTTACTTTATTCCGAAGCCATTCTTTTCACTGAAACTATAAAAAAAACATTCCACTCACTGCATTTTAATTTAACTTTTAAGGAAATGAGTATGTGTAGGGCCTACAGAGGCAGCTTATTACTCTACTATTAAGTACAAAAATTAGGCTTGCAATAAAATAATTCCATAATGCTATTTTTTTGGAAGTTTAAATTTCACTGCTTGCTTACAGTTTCACAGGATCTTCTGAAGCTGTCCATCAGCAGTTTCTTCAGATGATACTCCTGTGTATTATTGCCATCCCAGTAAAGGTCAGTGTGTCTTTGCAGAAAGTAAAGAAATACACTGTGCTTTCTGCAGGAAAAGAAATGGCCTCTGGGATATTACCGTCTGTGAACAATGTGAGGATGTCTTAAAAAGTGTTTACATTTGCGCACATTAAGCTACTATTTCCCCAAAATATTCCACAGACAGATGAGGCACAGGAATGAAGCAGATGTAGCATGACCACTGCAAACCATTCAAGACCAGCTGGGAAGCAGACATTTAAAATGATCTCATTAAAGAACCACCCAGTGTCAATGGTTTGACCAAACCAGACAGTATGGAAACTGGGAGATAGATTAGTTAAGTTGGCAGAAAATATTATATCCAGAATCAGTTACTCACGATGACGTGTCAACTGAGTGCAGACAAAGTCTTGGCTAGCATGGTTAACCACCAGTGACTCTGTGATGCAAGAAAGGGCAGAGGCACATCAGCTACTTGGAGCTTCCCTTTGCTGTTGCTAGCCAGGGAAATTTTAAGTGCATATAGGCTCCTTGACCAACTGCACCTGATGATGCAACTCAGGTTATTACCTATAGCTCATGAAGAGGCAGAACATAAATATCTTGCAAGAAGCACAGATCAATTAGAGGCAATTAACAGCAGTAAGTGGAAACAGCTAAGGAAGAAATTGTTACTATATTGTACATCTGACTGTTGTGCACTGTATCCAAGATGCATGAATAGTTTATTGCCTTTTCCTTCCCAACATGCCCAAAACAACTGACACCTGAAGCAAACCTTAAGTTCTGCAGGAAGCTGAGGCTGCATGTTCTACTACTCAAATGCAGACTGACCAGCTTCAACCACCTCTGATTTATTTTCCACTGTAAACAACTATATACACTTACTTCTTTCAAATCAAATGCACAGGTTTAACTGTAATTTTATACTGTATCTCTAGATGCTAAACAACTTATCAAGTCTAAAAAAAAAATCAGTTATCAATAAAGAACATAATATAAAAGTTACAGTACAATAATTTCCTGCTCTAGCAAGTCTATTTTTTCCTAGCAAGCAGGGAAAATTTCAGACATGGATTTGGGATTTTAAAAAAAAGGAAAAGACAATGTAAACATTTTTTTCTTTTCCAAAGGAAAGTGTAGAGAAACATTTGCATTGTTGTTTACTCCAGATTTCAGGTTCTGAACACTGAAATTATAACCAGCAAACAGAATTCAAAGAGGCGGTGCTCTGCACAAAGAGCTGTACTTGCCAAGTGCAGTCAGTGATGCTTTCAGAACAAGTGAAATAACAAATAATAGCTAAGTTGGACATGGTTGTAACTCTAAAAAGCACTATTTAAAAATAAAAAAACCCAAAACAAAACACCCTCCCCCCAAAAAAAACCCAAAACCAAAAAAAAACCCCAACAAAAAAACAAACAAAAACCACCCCAAACACACACACAAAACACCCAAACCAAAAACATCAAAGCAAGCTAGAAAACTGACTGAATCTCAGTCAAATGGATGCATCTGTCTGAAATATGGACAATTTATTTTTTTTTTGCCATGAGAAAGCACAGAAGCCAATGATTAAATGGTAAAAACCTACAGAAGAAGCAGTACTATGAATACTAAATTCAACTGCAAGTTACACAATACTTGCTGAAGTGTGTTCTTGCACTAGAACTCCCATCTTGGAGCCTGACTTGGCACCTCTATGCGCATGACCAAACTTCAGTTCCATCCCTTGTTCCGAATCCTCTGAATTCAAACTGAGCTATTCTTTCCTCCTGTCACATGTAAAGCCAGTAGCCACAGCACTAAGAACAAAGGAAACAGATCTCTCCCTTTTGCTAATTTTAGTGTGGTGGAAACTCAGTAATTCTGGAATAACAGCTGCTGAAGTCCTGCTAAGATCTGTCAGATAACCACTTATTTTTTCTACCGACATGCCATATTAACAGTCCACTCAAAATAAATTTGCCTTTAATAAAACACTTAGAACAGCTCAGGGTTGGAAGGGACCTTAAGATCACCTAACTCCAACTGCCTTCCACGAGCAGGGACACTTTCCACTAGACCAGGTTGCTCAAAGCTCTATCCAGCCTGGTCTTCAGCACTTCCAGGGATAGGGCAAGCCATAGCTTCTTAGGAAACCTGTTCTAGTGTCTCACCACTCTCACAGTACAGAATTTCTCATATATAACCTATATCTCCCCTGTTTAAGTTTGAACCCATAACCCCTTTTCTTAGTACTCCAGTCTCTGATGAAGAGTCCCTCTCCGGACTACTTGCAGACTCCCTACAGATACCGGAAGGTTGCTACAACTCCACACAGCTTTCCCTTCTCCAGGCTGAACAGAGGATGTACCTAGAGGATTTAGTGTTGAAACACCAGGAATTCTGTGCGATATCCAACAGCCCGTAATGTGTTTTCAGAAGAAGTCGCTTAATACTAAGCCCACTCTCCTATAAAATAGCAAGCTTCCCCAATACAAGGGACACAATTCAATTTCTCCTTAAGAGGCATTTATACAGTTCTGCATACCTTTTTGGTAGATATATGTCTATTTTGAATGTATACATACATACACACACATACATGTCCTTTTTCATGATTTTAAGAGTTACCTGTGACACAACATACACACACAAAAAATACACACTCAGGCAACTGTCAGAGAGCCCTCCTTGCAAGAACTTGCAAGTTGTACCTAGTCAGACTAAAAAGCATCTTGACAACAAAAAACCACTTTACCTTCCAAGAGCAGACTTCTGTCTCACAAGCCTCCAAGCTAGTGATTGAATCAATGGCTCCAGAGGCACGAATGACTTGCCCTTGCAGTATAACACTTGATTGAAAACACTACAACTGTGATAAGCCTCTGCAGAGTACAGTTCTCAGTGGGGATCACAATGAGAACCACTAAGTTCAAAGATAAAAATCCAATTCTGTCTCAATTTCTTTTCAGTATAAAAACTAGAATATTTACATAACCAACTTCTCATTCAGCAGAATATTTATTTTAAAGCTAAGATTGTGGTGACAGGTATTTCTCAATACTTAAAGTAACTAACAATTTTTAGGTAAAAGGTATGTATGCATACGTGGAAGATAACTTCAAAGCAAACAGATAAAAATGCTTACCCCCAAAGCTGGCAATCTTTGTGTGCAGCTGACAGCAACTTTCAGTTTCCAGTCGGTTTCTCCATCGAGCTGGTCAGTTCGAATGAAACATGAACCTTGAAGTTATAAAGAGACACACTATTTTTTTAATCTCAAAAATTCAGTTTGGTTTAAAAAAAATAGAAGAGTGAAAATAAAGAAATTAATAACCATTTTAAAATAAACATGCTAAATACAAAAGGATTGAGATTTTGCAATATCTGTGTGCTTTCTTCCAGGAATGCTTAAGATATCACATAATAGCAAACTTTTTCTGATAAAATTAACAATATGCCTGTTAGGAATAGAGGAGAGTGATAGTTTTCAGGTTTCTTAATAATTTTTAAACTGGTTTCCAAATGCTATGAGCAGGAGAAATAACTTCATTGGCTGAAGTTGAAACAGGTTTCATTTTTTTTCTTTTCAGAATTGTGTCAGAATTAGAATCATAGAATAGTTAGGGTTGGAAAGGACCGTAAGATCACCTAGTTCCAACACAACAGAGTAGCAAACTGATGCCTGTGATTCTTGTCTCTTTGCTGGTATGACGACACAAACTTCCACTGCTCATAGTCTTTTGGCTTCTCTGAAAGCTTTTCTTTTTAATAAATCCTTAACAAGGATACTATTCAAAACCATAAGGGTCCCAATGTACTATACTTAAAAGAAATAACTGTCAGGGATCCACGGCTAAAAAAGTCAGTCAACACATGCACTGTACTTAAGGCAAGTTAAAGATAGATTGATACATACTGAAGAGAATCAGTAGGATTTACAGACAGAAAATGAATATTCAGGAAACAGGAAACTGAAACCAGTGCAGAGCCTACTCTCACCACAGTAGCTAGCTTGACAGGTATTGGGTCTAAAGTCGTACATAGTTTACTAATGTCAGATTCAGAAAAGACTGCACACTAACATAGCAAATATGTTAAAACCCTGCAATTAGCTACAACTTCCATCTAGTTTGAAGCCTTTTAAAAAGGTGGTAAAATTTTAGCAATACTCTTCACAATTGCTATGCTGAAGAAACCTTAAATATTTGTGAAGTAATTATTACAAGTTCCATTATGCTACGGCCTAGCAACTGATACACTACTGTAACCGTGTGTTATGGGTGTGAAATAAAAATGGATTTTTTCTAGTTATTTGTAAATTTTAAACAATGCATATTGACATACTTGCATATATACCCATAATTCCTTCCATAGTTCAACAAATCCAATAAAAACGAACAAAGTATTTTCATCACTAGAAGTAATATGGCAGCAATTAAATTGAAGGAAACACTGCCAAGGGAGTTTTTCCAGGTTTGAGTCCTCTTACTCAGACAAGAAGACCATGTGCTAGAAGCTTTGAATCTAATAGGCAATACATCAAGAAAGTGCAGCTACCTATGAACACAAAATTACAAGAGATTCTTTTATAGGACACATGGACCCTGACGTAAGTAAAATCTAACAGAACCTAATGATTTATTCATCAAGGCCTGTAAACTAAGCAGGTCAATGAGCTAACGGTCTGAAAGGATATGCCTGAGAGGGAAGTCACCTGTACTTATATCTGACTAGAAGGTAGCAGGTAGCATTTTTACACAACAGCCTTGAAAGAAGCTTACCAGCCTTCACGTAACAGCTGTATTTATACTAAGTATGTTAGTATAGTAAGTAAAAAAAAAATAAAATAATCTTAAAATGTTAACATAAACAGCCCTTGGAATACATGATCACAACAAAATTTCATCTAAAGCTCAGAGCTGCAAGCTGTAAAGCTGTATCTGAAGTCCTTGAGAAGCTGAGTTTAGATTCTTGTCAGGATTCTTTATAGGTTTTCTTTTAAAAAATAAATATTATAAAGCAGTTTTTGAAGAGCCTAGTGACATACACTGCCTAGTAAGTAAGGGTGAGATACCTAGGAACACCTAGAAATACCACAGTCCCAATGCACTTTCTATCCATAGCATAAATGAGCCTACTTTCCATCATACTTTTCCTGTACAAGACGTTTCACGGTTCTCTTTACCCTTCCTGTCAATGGTTGCTCTCTTCCATCAATTTCATTTAGAATTATACTATAGATCAATGCAGTTCAAGACGAGTGTAGCTCCTGTGAATGGTTGACTGCACATATATTCATTTAATAGAGCTCACACTATGACATGTATTGGCCAGCTGCATTTCCTCTCCACTTCAGCAGTTAATTTCATCAATAACTTATCTCATAGCCTGTTTCCCTTTTAGCCAGAAAAAGGGACTGCCTTCTGCCAAGTCAGCTTTCAATAGTGATCACAACAGCAAAACTGAAACAATGCAATCTTCTTCCTCAAATACTGCAGAACATTTGACTAAGTAATTTTATTTATTTTATGACATCCTGATTTTAAACTCAGCTTAAGTAAGCTATAAACATGGGAGATTAAACATGTAATTACAGAGCATGTATGAAAACAACTCTTCACTCCCACCAGACCCTGAACCTGTAAAAAACTAAACATTCCTACTGTATATTGCATGGAAGTTAGACATATTTTCTTTACTTTTGGAAGGGATTTGAGTTAGCACTACGTAAAACTTCTCATAATCAGTCCTCTGAAAAACCAGATATTTGTAACTGGTTCATTTTGAAATGCTTGGAAGCACTGTCCTCTTCCCCCCATCACAAAACTAAACAAAACGTAGTAAAAAAATGGCATTATGTACTTCAATCAAATGCTTTAGGTAAATGGTAAAAGTCATTTACATTTCTATAACATGTTGGGAAGAAAACACATCTATGCAGATGTCAGGAATTGCTTTTCCCTCTGAATTCAATGATAACTCTTGAATCTGACAATTATTTTACAGCACAATTTTTTTTTTCCACGTTTTCTACTGCTTAGAGGAAAAGTCATTAAGTATCTTAGCTATTTAAAACAGCAAAGCTGTGTATATATATATAAAAAGAGTAATTCATAAGGCTACATATAAAAGAAGAATGAGTATCAAACCTTTTATTTTGTACAGTGATGGCATTCAGATGCTTATTTCCTATAACAATACAGAGTCATTCAAGATCAGTGGACAAAGCTGAACATTGTGAAAACTCTGATTTATTTTTGTCTTTCTAGTGGAAATTTTGGAGTGAACTAGAATTTTAGGGTTGATTTAAGGAAATTACACTGGGTTTGAAGAATTCAGTCATTTATCAAAAGCAGAGCCAACGTCACATAAGCACATTTAAAATAATTTACAAGCATACAGTATCTATTTAGCCTAATCAGTTGAAGACAGGCATAAATCAGTTTAGAGTATTTCCATGCAAGGTGCTGCCCAATAGCAGCCAAACTGATTTTTAAAGCTATTTCCGTTTAAACCTGTGAAACTTGTATGCTTAGGAAGTCCTAGTACTATAGTTTCGTTTGTTTGCACTCTAGCAAAAGCTCAACTATTTGAGGCCTGTCTGAATTCTTAGAAAAGACTGCTTTTCTGTGGAAAAGCAGCATCTGCAATACAAAGGAAGAAAACCATTTTAAGGACCTGAAGTAACTACGTAACTTTAAAATATAGGGATACATTGCTACTTGTTAATAGACTTCCTGTTAATGGTTATTTGAGGTACCAATAAATCTCAATTTTTTTGAGATTAAAACCCATCTTTTAAAAAAGTTATTTTGTGTGTTAATGGAATATTGAACAAAAATAACATTTTTTTCAGCAGCTTTTATGGTATTTTGAAATAGTAATACAAAAGCTTATCTATGAAGGCACTGATTTAGGGCCATGATATGCTTGGCCTAGATTTATCAAACAAAGGTACTGTGCTAAAAACAGAGTAAACAGGAAGAATCCTACTTACTCAGTGTGTGCTGGCCTTAAGGCTCTAATCACAACACACATGCAGGACACATACATGTCAAATGCTTCTGGGAATGGTTTACACTTCCATGTGCACCCCTGGTTTTGTGGGCCTGCGTACCTCTAGAAATCCTGAAGAAAAAAACCCTCAATAAGAATTTTCAAACAAAACACAGGCTGTACGTGGAAAACATTGGTCATATTTTAGCCTTAAAAAGTGAGCAAAGAAAAAAGACACCCCACCAAACCAGAAAGGGAAGCTTCTTAATGAAATAAAAAAACCAATTATATATATAATGAGCTTTTTCTTAATTAATACTATGCATCATCATTCCTCCCTGCTTTCTTCTTTGATCATGAAGTCTTCTGGCTTTGTTTTGACAAAGAAAAGGTGGGAAAGTCTGCTCATATTTAAAACACTTCCTTTCCAGGATTAGCCATGTTTCTTGATTAATAGCAATGTTAAAAATTATGATCATTTTCTTGATATAAGAAACCAAACTATCTTACTCGCCCTGTATCCAGAACTTAGTTTTCATTTCCTCATTCCTAGTTCCCATCGTGGAAGAAAGATCAGAGAAAGAAGCTCTAAGTCATGAGATGAGATGGAAGAGGAAGGATTACAAATTCATGGGGAAAAAACCCTATGGAACAACTTATTCTAACTAGAATTAAAAAAATATCAAAGTGAATGACACATCATTATAAAAATACTTCCACACTTCTCTCCTCCACTTTTTCTGCTCTTGCTTTGAGCAATCACGGCAGATCTTGTTTTCAGCTACACCTATTTCAGCAGCACTTTACAAGTGAAATTATTTTTAAAAAGATCTCTATTTTTAGCTTTCACAAGTACATTTAAATCCCTTCCACAGAGCCTGAACAGTCAAACCACGCATGCTGTTTGTTACAAATGTCAGGGTACACAGTATAGTACATAAGAAGCCAAATAAACACCACACAGGTACTAAAAGATGTATTTAACTTTCTCTTGGAGAACATTAAAATGAACAGATTTCTGCTTCCATTTTTTTTGCCAAATATCAGCCAGCTTAAGAAGAGACTTGCCAGTAAGCACTAAGGAGAACTTACAGGTATAATTAAAATACATCATTGCACACACATTTTAATGTTATCTGGCGCTGAAAATGCATCAAAGGGAAGCAGCTACAGTTTCGTTATATAAAGCAGATATGGAGATATATGCATGTTTTACAAGCATATTAAAGGGCAAGCACCCCAGTTGTAAAAAAGTATTGTTTCATCTGCATAAATGCAGTGTTGAATTCCACACGCTATAGGCATATCAACAAAAAACAACTGTAGAGCATGTGCACTTGAACTAGCCTAAAAATTAAATTTTATTTATTTTCTATAATATGTAACTAATAAGAATTCATGTCAGTTATATTATTAGAGTTAATGCTACACCACCACTACAAGCCTGGGCTCTTCTCAGTCAAATCTGAATAAAATTATGTCTGCCTTCTCTCTGAAGAGCTGTAGCCAATGAATTTTTTACAAATGAGAACAACAGCTACAACTGCTGCCTTTCAAGCCCCAGCAAAACTGAATTATTAAATCTGTCTGCCTATATCCTATTACAGTCTACTTATGAATACTTGATTTTATTTTGTATAATTGACAACAGTTGTCAGGAAAGGAAGGTTTTAACGGCAATCAAATTAAGATCAACTGGTATAAGTGTCACACTGAAGAGCCTGTGTCAAGTGTTGATGAATTAATTGATGGGTCACTGAGAAACAGGGCACATAGAACTGTGGTGTCATGAGCAGCTATATATTGTCTAGTAATATTAGCAGCCTTCCTGCTTTAAGGCAAAAGCACTGAAAGAGATGGGTTACTAGAATATACTCAATAAAAGAAAAATGGACTTTGACTTCGCACACCTAACACCAGATCGTTTACCAACAACTTAATTTTTAAATCATTTATATTACCTAAGTGACTATGTGCATGAAAATTTTAAACTGATGACAAGATGAATAGCAGCACCAAGATAACATACTGGAGTACAGAGTTTCATTTACCACTATGACAAGAAGCTTTCAATTATGATGGCTTCCAAGAAGAATAAAAAAAAAATAAAAACAGACACATGCGCCATCCCAAATATTTAACTAAAATGTCATCACATGGGATGCAATCAAAAAAATTAGTGGTATTTATATGAGACTGATTAAATTAGTTTAAAAGCATTAATTTCTCTTAAGACCATGAAAGAATTGTGTGTACTTGAGATATTTGATCTGAATTAAGAAACCAATGAAGCAATTGATTAATTGGAATTTAAGCCATCAGTCACTGGATCCATCAACAGATTCATTTACATTCTAAACAATCAACTGATGGTCTTATAGGATACCATGTATTAATACACAGTCAATATGATACCCCTAAACTCATCACAGCTCCTTATTGACAAGCACACAGATGCTTTTAATCCAAGCCTGATCACACTGCATCTTTTATGAATTGCTGTATTGATTCAGTACGCTTTAGGAATTTTTACCTCTATTTTTGTTAAAAACATTATGGAATTCTCTTATGTATAGCAAACAATGTTCCGAATTAAAGACCAACCAAACAAGAAACAAACAAAAAACACCTACCTTTATTCACACTACACTCTCTCAAATTTTAACCGACTGATTTATCTTATTTTGAGATATACAAAAGAATACTCAAAACATTAATTTTTATCTTTTCAGTTTAATAGAATATGATGCACCACTTTGCTCCATTATTCTTCTGTTATGCACTAGTAATCTTTTTGGAGAAACCCAGCAATACAAAAAGACGGATAATGTGAATTATTCGCATCTTCATTTTAATGATTAAGTCAAAAACCCTGCCACACAGAATGCTCAGAACACTGAAAAATTTCTTGTGTTTAAGATCAAAAGAAAAAACTGAAGGAGGCCAGAATACCTCTTTAGAATGAGGTGAAAATCAGTTCTGTACTTGGCAAATGCCAAGTTTACCATTACATTTTATACCAGAATATTTTTCACTGACACTACTCCCTGTTTGTGCATTTGCTTAGTCTGCTATTCTAGTTGCTTTTAACACTCAGAACAAGAAAAACCTATGGTGATCTGTCCCATGAATGATCCAAACATATCACCTGATTAAAGTCCAAGAACCTTGAGAATATTTTCAGCCTTGCTTACTCATTTGTAAACCAATTTTGCACATTTATTCAGTCGTATTTTCTACATATGATAGTATTAGAAGCATGTTGCTCAACAACCAGCAGATGATAAACCTTCCTTCAAATGAATCAAGGATAAAAGTATTTTCTAGAAGAAGGAATTGTAATACACTCAGAGAAAAACCCCTACCTATTGTAACCTACTACAGCAAGCTAATTTCACTGAGATTACAGGCTATGATACAAAATATACTGCACACCTCGATAGGTAGAAGTGACAAAATTGGACCTTCAGCAGCTATAGATGTCTTTCAGTACAAAAGTGGCTCCACTGCAAACCATTTTAAGGCCTCACTAAAACAGGAAAATTGTCTAACACAGATACTATTCTGTAAGTGCTATTCCATGAACACCATCCAATTTGATATCATTATCTGAATCATTCTTCTCATCCAAGTTCTGCTTGCATTTTCCATTTCTGTCCCTAACACACAGTGCTCATTTGGCCCTTACAGGAAAACATTCCTGTTAGCAACTGTAAAGTTGGCTCTTATTTAAAATGTATCATGAGAATTATTCCAAGTGCAAGTACTGCTTAAAGATTCAGTAGGCTCCTTCTTGCAATCTACAGTCAGATACACAGTAGTTATATTATACAGAACAATAATATCATAACAGAAACTGAATCTGAAATTAGGACTTCAACCAGCTTTCCTTTTTTTTAAAAAAAACCCCTTAAATTTCAGTAGAAAAATCAAGATCCATTCAATACATTTTCTGATCTCAATACAAAGAACATATTAACATTGATGCCACAAGCAAAGGTTCAAAACATTCAAAATATTTTAAGACAACTGACTTAGCAGGCTCACTGACTTGAAAGCTCTGACAGCAAGGCAGAACTCACTCTCCCCATCAACATCCCTAACACATTTATTTCTAAAGCCCCAAAATACAAAAAATACAGATGCATATACACCTCAAAGAGGACACCCTATAGTTAATGTAAGGAACATTTTCTCTCCCGGTGAAAGCAGAGCTCACAAGCAAACAGTGGAGGTTGAGAAAAACATATGGCCAAATATACCAGCATCCACTGAAAGCACATTCAGTCTTGAAGATTTTAGCAGCAGCAATAGTAATCAACTTGAAGGACATGCCATTAAATTAGGAGGAGCAGGAATCAAAGCCTTAGTAGCTCATAAAGCTTAAACACAGAAAAAGTACAAGTCCAAGGAGCTGAGAAAACTGTTGGATTACAATAGGCATGTGAAAAACAAGAGGATAAATCTTTGATTAAAAATTTAGCAGCACATACTCCTTTACCAAACAGGAGTCAGGAAAGAAGCATCAGACCCAGCTGCAAAGATTTATCACTGGTCTTCATTACAGCAAAAAGCAGAGGATTCCTATTTTTTTCCAATTTCTTTTTAATTGGCAGAGGAAGGCTGTGTACAGCAACATGGACACCTGCAATCAGAACTGTAACTAAAGTAGTTAATTATTTCAGCTAAATTCCACATGTACCAAGAGGAATGACAGCAAGGCAACATGTGCCATAGCACTTGCATGGAGAACTCTATGCCACCCTCAACTGCATGCTCCTTACAAGGCAGGTTAGGTTTTCTACTACTGGAAGGACAGCTGCTCAATTAAGGTAGTTAAGCCTACAAATCTTCCTTTCCAACTCCAGCCAGCCACACACCATAAGCCCCACATGAAAGTCAGAATCTGATGTGCAAGCTATCCTTATAAATACATTAAGATTGACTTGAGGAGCATTTCTAAATTTTTATTGAGACTTTAAAACTACTGCAAGATCAATCCTTATTTGACCTAATAATCAAAACTTCATAGGTTACAAAGAAATTCCTTTTTCTTAATGAAAATGAGGACCACCAGGAGGTATTTTCCAATTGCTACAAAGAACTATCAAGTGAATGCTAACAGCTTGTCTAGTAAAGCCTTAAGGTAAAGAAAAAAACACATCAAAAAAACCCCAAAAAGCCCAAAAACCCAAAACAAAACCACAACCCACAACAAAAACCACCCAACTCAAGACTAAACAATCTAACAGAATTTTGCAAAAGGTGACACTTTTTTAAAAAATCGTAATGCATGGCATCAATCTTATGAACACATACATTGCAGGAAACATTATAAACTGCTTCTACGCAAGGAATTCTTGAACCAAACTTCTGCAAGAGTAACTTCTTTGTCTTTGATTTTGAAAGCCTTCAACAACATATTCACAGTCTATCAGTTCTGAATTTACATATAGTTTGTTTGCCTGACTTGCCCTGCCTCTGACATCTGCTTTGACGAGTTTCACGTTCAGCTTTTCCAAGCTGCTTCCCAAAATTGGTGGAACCGTTGGGGAGTTCAAGAGACTGCTAACTCCACCAAGCCACCAAATGCCCTAAAATTCTAAGGAAATACATTACTACTGGATAGTTGGAACAGGCACATTTATACCTAGCACAATACACAGTCTCCCTGCAGATAAACTTTTAACGCTTACTGATTTTTTTTTAAGACAAAAAATAAAGAAATGGTAAGTATTTATTTGTTACTGCTTATTTTGCTAAAATCCAACAAAAACCATGCACTGAACTAGTAACTTTACTATGCATACAAAATACAAGAAAATAATTAGGGAATGAAATATATAATCATACTTTCTAATAACATTTTACATCATTAATAAAGAGTAATACTATTAGGTGCTGAGACCTCCTTCTTCCACCACAGAACACTCGTACTATCTGACTGTACCTTAACAAGTAGCTGATCACATAGAATCAGTATTACTCAGTGGCTTAATGTAGATACCAAAACATTTCAAGCCCAAGTTAAATCAAATGCTAAAAACGGAATAGGAACTGAAGCATAGAAACAGATTAAAGTACTTTGGACAGATTGTTGGCAGCTACTCATGCCCTAAAGATAAACTTTTATCTGGCCGTATGTGCAAAACTTAACGCTAGTCATTTATCACTCTCTATAGCAGTAGATTTTGAAAGCATCTTAAGTTGCCAGACAGGTAGGGATTATAATGCTTGCTTGCTAAACATAATAGAAAATTCCAGAATGTGTGAAAAACAGAAGTCCTTCAACCTTATTATTCTGCAGCAGTTGGTTTTATAAAGAGATAAAAAGTGACATCAGCTGTTCAACTGAATTCCAAACTGACATTTTTTCCTCTGGTTTGATTTTCAAGTATCTGAAGTTCCAGAACAGATTGGGGCCCAGACAATTAAGTTGTCTGCAGAACACTTCTTCCTAACAGTCCAGAATAAAAAGATACTACTTGCATCACCTTTATTATATTTTTACTTGCAGAGACAGGGTGCAAAGACTGAGCCAAGCTGTTTTCAGTGGTGTCCAGTGACAGGGCCAGAGGCAATGGGCACAGATTGAAACACAGGAGGCTCCTTGAACCTCAGGAAACAAAAAATATTATTTCTTAACTGTGAGGATAGACAAGCACTGGCACAGCTTGCACAGAGAGACTGCGAAATTTCTTTCCTTGGAGGTATTCAAAAGATGTTTAGACATGGTCCTAGGGAACCAGGTCTATGTGGCCCTGCTTGAGTAGGGGTGTTGGACCAGATGATGTCTAAAGGTCACTTCCAACCTCAACTATCCTGTGTTCCTGAGACACCATCTTAAGTATTCACATAGGTAAGACCAAAACAATGCAATGCAGACCGGAAAAATACCAGATGTAACAATTATGCAATTGGCATTACCTTGCAAGGAATTAAAAGGTCTTGATAGTCAAAAGATTGTGAGAACTTGTAATGATTTCTCATTTCCTTGTTGCTTCCATTACAAGAGGTGCAGTGGTACACATACAATATTTTAGAATGTCCACACCAGTAAATTATTGTAATATGGGATTTAAAGACGTATTACAAAAAAACCCCCCCCAAAAAAAACAAAAAACAAACAAAAAAAAAACCAAACAAAAAAAAACCCACCAAAAAAAAAAAAAAACAACCAAAATGAACAAAACAAAACAAAATGTTTATGATGATGATTTGTGCTCACAGCAGTGGAACTGATCAGTGGGAGTTGCTCTTTCTAGACTACTACCTTTATTTGCCAGTTTGGTAGTTACTGAAGGCTACAGCAGCTTGTGTATTAAAATGCATTTGTGGACCTTATTTTACTAGGCTTCTACCTTAACAGTTATTAAAAACTTTTACCAGTATGTTAGAAGAGCAATATCTTAATGCAGTACTCTGTCTCTTAGGAAAATTACTTTTTTCCAGAAGTAGTGGCTATTATCCTATTAGCTAAAAAGCTAATAACAAAACCCATAACAGAGTTATGGATCAGCCTGTCATTGGCCTAAATAGGTAGCAGCAGTATGTAACACACGCAATAGTCCTATCATCTATGGAGCACTGCCACAAGCCCAAAAGGTAGTTATCCCTTGGCTATTCCAAATGCAGAGGCTTCAGGAAATAGCTCATGCAGCCCTATTTCCATGCACAATATTATTTTTCAAGGGCATCTTCCCTCCAGTAATGATTACCTTGTGGCTAATTTCAACCAGGTAGGGCAGACCAAAAATCTTAAGGATCTGAAGTTACATAAAGACAAGTTTAATAAAGACACACTAGATTTTCATGAAGGACCAGTTGCAGTTCGTATCAGAACGTCTTTGTGTATTAGCACAGAAATACCTGACCTAGACTTGAAGTCAGTCACTCAACCAAGGCACGAACACAAGGCACAACTAAGGCAGAAGACAAGGATTTTAGCTTAGAGAAGGAAAAGGTTTATCTTTGAAATTTTATTTCTGCTTACAAACATCGTAGCTTTGATAATACTCCCGTAACACTGAAGTCATCAACACCTGCTTCAGTTGGCAGTTCCTGTGGACAACTATAAAGTTATACTATGATTTCTGGAATGCCCTGTCTAGCTTTCTGATCTATGATTAAGATGGCATATAGAAAATAAAATGAAGAGAAGCATGCCAAGCAATTTAAAGAACCACCTGAAAACTGTGTTAAAGGCCACTTAGGATCTAGCTTAATTTCAGTAAGGGAGATTTCCATTGGTGTAATACAATTTACATAACAGCTTTCCACTAAAGCAGTCAGTTGGTTTTGGCATGATGCCTACTTATACACCAAATGAAAATAATCTTAAATCATCTGTTGCAGCCGGCTCAGCATGACCATTTCCTTTAATCTGGTGGAAGGCTGATTAATGGGACACATCTTCCAAATTGCTTGCCATCTCTGCCATATGTAATGAGCAAAACCAAGATTCAGCCTTAACACACACACACACCCCCCCACACCCCTTTCTAAGTATATGTAAGCCAAACATATTATTCCAGGGCTTTTTACTCTTTTTTTTTTTTATATTCTTTTTTAATGTTTTTTTTTATTTTGGAAGCCAAGGAAGATCTTGTGGAAATCCCTGTTACATGAGGAGCCCGACAACAGCAAAGAATTCACATCTAAGAAGTGATTTCCACCAGCTTCATCTCCCGGGGAACTAATCCTAACTCTAAAACTCAAATAGCCATCTAGCTACCTCTATTCATGAAAGAGAGCACTACTGATATTACAAATTGTCAAAGATGAAGACAAAACACGAACCCACTTAAGTTATTCTTTAGGCTAACTTTTCTAAAAGTCTGTCTGAAAAACACAGGAATCTAAGAAATAAAATATACATATACAATTAGCATCAAGTCATTATATCAGATTATTTGAAGATATTTAAGCTAAAAGACAAAGTAAAAAAAAAAGATAACTAATAGGAATTCAGTTTTATCAAAATAAGCTTGAGTATCTGATATTCAGCTTCTGTAATGTAGAATTAGAAGTACCCTAAAAAAACTCAACATTCCTAAAAGTGTGGGAAGTGGAAGGAGAGCCCACGCCACTGCCTCATTTCTTCCATAGCACCACACTTACCTAAAAAGAAGCCAAAATAGTTTTAGGCTGAACTTTGTAAACTACCCATTTAAAACTCAAACTGCTTCTTTTTCTGACTGAAGATGCAGGGTACTGCAGTGCTGAAGACTACATTAATATGTAGTGTAAATATTGAAGTTAGAAAATAGTACCTTACTACAGAAGCAGCTTAGAGGGTGTGTTGGATTTTAAGATTAGTTCAAACTCTTTGTTTTACTCTTTATAGATTTATAGTAACAAGTTATAGTTAAACTGTTTTATTGCAGAGAATATAAAATAAAATTACATATAGAACATAAAACCATGCAAAAACTAATGTGTTTCACAGAGTACTTAGAGTTCCAACTATAAATTAAACCATAAATCAGTCAAAACTGCAGCATCCAGGAAGAAACAATTACAGATGCAAGTGTTCACTCTTCAGTCAAAAAACAATTACTGCCATATGCTTGAAGTTCAGGGGATTTTTTCAGTTTCATCCTCTCCCCCAGTTTGTTTTGTTTTAAAGTGCAACACCAATATAACTACTTAACCTGTTACATTTTCAGTGTTAAAAATCATATTCCATCATTACACATGTAGCATAAGTATATATAAAACAATTTATAGCAGAATTCTGGGAAGATTTTACGCAATTTGCTCTTTACTCACCTTACATTAAGAATAAATATTCACATACAACTCTTTCAAATTGTTCATAAGCATTTTTCAATACTGCTTTTGAAAAGCCTACTGAACAACATGATAAACTTTAAAATAAGTAGTTTTATTTTCTAGATAGCAATCTGACAAAGCTTCTGACAGGAAAGTTTTAATTATGACATTCCAAGAAAGGTGACTGAAGTAGACTTGATGGAGTTTACTTTCAAAATTGTTATTCTTCAACCATTTCTGATGTAGGCATGCACCCT
This sequence comes from Psilopsiagon aymara, assembly GCA_024733675.1. Lineage (NCBI taxonomy): Eukaryota > Metazoa > Chordata > Aves > Psittaciformes > Psittacidae > Psilopsiagon > Psilopsiagon aymara. The sequence continues at coordinate 8,253 of JANRGW010014189.1, read as the reverse complement.
CTTCACCTTCCCCCATCTCTACCTTGATAAAAACATAGATTTATACTAACTCCTTTCCTTCAGGATTTACTATTCATACACATTCCAATCAAGACACAGAGGTATCCTGTGCAGATGCATTTCTGGCTTGTATTGTTCACTGACAACTACGCCTGTACCATATCCTTCAACTAATAGTACTACAGGGAGGAGAGGCCACAGAGTGTCTTATAACCTCACAAACAGAATTCAGGAATTTAAGAATTAACAGAGAGGAAAGCATGCTACAGTGCAGATACGCAAAATACATAATTTAAGAACTTGTTTTGCTGCAAGCTAGGCAACTGTCTCATCTTATTCTTGTTCATTTATTCCAGCAGTGACAATGCATCTGATGTCAACTGCTAGGAGAATCCTAGCTAAGGACAGCAAGCTAGCTCTCACCAGACAGTCTTTGATGCACCTTCAAGAGCAAACAATGAACAATGATACATATTGAGTTCCCTAGTAAAGACTAGGAAAATTTTGGATCAACACACACTGACCTTCCACCACTTACACACTGCATGCAAGCAGCTTAGTTTAAAAGTAACTCTTCTATGGGCGCAGAAGTCCTCCTACTTTTCTAGGAGCTGTGATTTCAGCTAAAAAAGTTTTATGGTCAGTACGAAAAGACAATTGTGAGTAGACCCAACATCCAACATTATCAATCCTTTATATGCTGGATCCAAGAAATTTGAGTTGTCAACTGTTTTAATAAAACACAGTACTGTGGGAGGGAATAAAGAGAAAAGCCCATGTATCCTGAACAAGAGAGGTTAACCAAGACAGAGATGATATACAGATCATTAGGAAACTTTGTCAGTCCAGACCAGTTACAGATGATCTAGTACATCTAATCAGCATTTGGAGGTCATTAGGAAGACACAGTAACCATATACAGTAATTTCTTTTAGGGAATATGTAGCTCTAGGAGGGTTCTGTAGGTTATCAGAAATATTTTGTGTTCTTCCAAATGATCTCTGCAAATTTAGACTTTTATCTGAAATATATGATAGAATTCCAGTGCCACAGTGCAATACCAAGTACCACTAATACAGGGTTTACCAATACCACAGTTATTAGCTTTTTGAAATTTAGTGCTGTCTGACAAATATCAGACAGTTCTTCAGGATCTGAAGACAAATGGTAACATAAAGGAGGGAAACTCATTGGAGTCATATAGGGGCATCCAATAGTAATTTCTAAACTTTAATCAAAACAGCTGTAATTTATAGGGTTCCTATAAAGGAGATACTTGTTTCTCAAAGATTAAGAGTACTCCCCTATCACAATGTGAAGAGAAGTGGAACTAAAAAGAAATACTTTTCTTTCTCTCACTCAACAAGATATTTGTGGGGTTTTCTGACTGATCAAAAAGGCAGTATTATTTCTATGTGAAGAAAACCCCAAAAATCCCACAACAACTCAATTATTCCAGGATTTTATATCACTGCATTAGACCTTTTTAAAAAATATTTTAATTTCATATATTCGTAGTTTTAGATTTCAGTTCTTGTCAATTTAATAACTGAAATACAATCAGTGACATTTAAATATGTTGCAAGATAATGATTTACAAGTAATCACTTAAAATACTTAAATATTTTGTAACAACAGTTCACAAAAATCATCTCTTTGGAGGAACGTATCTATAATCTCATGTTCATTGTAAGATTTCTCCTGCTTTATAGTCCAAGCATACTGCATTCCTCCTATGTGCACTCTCTCCCATTAATCTGATGAAGGCAGATTTCCTACCATCAATATACTGATCACTTGAAACTGACCACAATGCACAACCTAAAATTCTACTGCAACCACAAACTTATCACTTAACCAACCTGAATTATCAAAACATACCGGTTTTTTCCGACGTTCTGAGAAACACCATGTCAGATGGGATTCGCTGGTTCTGAAGAGAAAGGAAAAAAAGGTGTATTTTTTGTAAGTAGAAAAAAAAAACCCAACAGTGAATTCCAATCAAATGTCCAGTAAGATCTATCACCAAAAGGTCACACTTGGATTGAAACTCAATTAAAATAGGATTGCTCACAGTACTTCACATTCAGCATTTGCAATTCAGAAATCAATATGTTTGAAAAATATACAATAAGCAAACAACAGCTAATCTTTTCAGATGCTCTTTATAAGTGAATCATAAATACCTAAAGAACTACAACAGATTTACATTTTCTTGACTGAAAGCAGTAGTTTGAGAATATCTAATTGAAGTATTTCAAAAATAAACTCAGCAAAACTCTGACACTGCATGTATATAATAGAAAAAAATGAAATTTAATTCATCTGCTTCGGCATTCAAGTTGTAAACATGTAGCAAGTATTCTCCTCTCTCCCCAAACACACAAACATACACAGAAGAAATAGTAACTCAGAAAACAGCATTTTCCTATTCCGCATCTATGAACACCTCCTTTACAAAGACAAAAATGAATTAATTTTTCTTCTCACTAGCTAATGCATAGAGCCACATGCACAGTCAGATGCATGTGCACACCTGTTCTGCCATTTCCTTTTCAAGCACACAACTATCTACATCAAATCACGTTTTCATTTGTTGACCACAGAAAGGCCAATATAAGCTTTCACAGAATAAACAAAATGAACAGTGCTGCCATCCCACACACATGCAATCTGCGGTGCAACTACCCAAATCCATAGCTCTCCCACTACTTGTTTACAAGGCCAGTTCGACATTGCCAACATAGGGTTTAAGAATGAAAAACCAGAGGAAGCAAAAATAACCAACATGTCAAAACCTGAAAGAGATACAGACCTAGAAAGGAAAAGAAGAGACAGATGAAGCTGACAGGGACCAGGGTGAACAATGGACAGAGCAATGAGAAAAGATACTGTATTGAATACCAGTTTCTTCAATCACTTATGTCTAGTGCGTGCTGTACTGTTTCATACTGAAACTACACAAAGATTTATCTGCGTTTCATTTGCAGACTACCTTTAACCAATTAAGAAATCTCAGTGAATTATGACTAATAGTTTTATTAGTTTCATGCTAAAAAACATTTCTTAATATTCATTTCAGATTAACTGTTAAAGAGGATATAAACCCAGAAATATTTTTCACATTCAAAGTGCCTCCATTTAATAGCAAGAATCACAGAATAACAGAACAGTTAGGGTTGGAAAAGATCATCTAGTACCATTCCCCTGACATGGGCAGGGACGTCTCACACTAGACCATGTCACCCACGGCTCTGTCCAGCTTGGCCTTGAATGCTGCCAGGGATGGAGCACTTACCAGCCTGCTTCAGTGCCTCACCATCTCCCAGTAAAGAACTTCTTCCTTATATCTAACCTGAACTCCCCCTGTTCAAGTTTAAACCTATTCTCCCTTGTCTCATCACTACAGTCCCTAACAAAGAGTCCCTCTTTGGCATCCTTGTAGGCCCCCCTTACAGATAGTGGAAGGCTGCTATGAGGGCTCTGCATAGCTTTCTCTTCTCCAGGCTGAACAGCCCCAACTTTCTCAGTCTGTCTCCAAATGCAAAGTGCTCCTGGCCCTTATCGCCCTCATGGCCCTCCTCTGGACTAGCTCCAATAGCTCCATGTCCTTATGTAGAGGACACCAGAACAGTACACAGTACTCCAGGTGGGGTCTCCAGGTTTTCCTCTTACACTTGATTGATAATGCCTTGAAAGCCACTGCATATCTAAGGCTCATCTTCTGTTTTTTAAGAGCTCAACTCTCTGACTGGAAAAGAAAAACATAGCTGATAAGGTCCCCAACACAGCATATACAAACCTCAGCTTTCAGCCTTAGAAACCTCACTGAATTTACTCAACATAAAAAGTTAAGAAGCATGAGCATTTCAAAACTCCACAATTATTCTGTATTTCACACTTCATTAACAATCAGACTGCAAAATTAATACAGCAATAACAATTCAATTGTGGCTCTATTTTGCACATAAACTACCAGGTACAGAAAAGCAATTGATTATTTTATACAGAAGAAACAGCAATGATGATGGGTTCAGGCTAACCTGAAAACTTCAAAACATTCAGCAATGGAACACCTCACATACTGAATGCAGCATTCAGAACCTCATCTTTAAATTTGTAATGGTAATCCTAATCACAATACTTTTGTTCACTGCACCGAAGTGGAAGATCGAAATTCTATGGATTATTAAAAAGACATAAATATTAAAGAAAAACATAATGGGTTCAAAATTATCTTTACATTAAATTCTAATGCATTCAGCATGTAGCAGCTCTTGAATGTACTTATCCCAACAGGAATCTAGGCAGTAACCCTGACCACAGCATCAGCAAACACATTCAAAAAAACCTCCCAGAAGGATGAACAAACACAGGGAACTTTTGTTCATTTGGGTCAAGCCAAGACTCTCAACATTTAAGGACACAACTGCTATGAACTGAAAGGAACCTGGCATTCTCAAACTGGTCTGACTGGAAACCAGACATAGTTTCACATTTTTAACTCTCCTCCTTTTGCCTTTTTTAAGGCAGCATTTCCCCTTCATCACTGCATGTCAAAAGACTGAACTAAAATCTTCAAAGTACATAGTTCTCTCCAATAAAAATAGGTCAAAATACATCTTTTAACGAAACACTGCTGTATGACAGTGTGTGACCTCCAAAATACTACGCCTATCTATAAAAATCAGTTTCTCTGATTTTTTTTTTCAGAGAAAAAATTCAGATTGTCTTACTCATAGTATAGAATAAATATGTATTTACATCAGACACCACTTAAGAAGCTGATATATTTTCCTGCTGCACTTTCAACACTTTCCTCAGTTTTCAAGAAGCCACACTTAGACAGCAATGTTATTTCTGACCACAAAACGTCCTGGATACTGTAAGCAAAGTTTTCCACTACTCCAGAGAGACCCCCACAACATAAGCACGTAGCCACAACAGTGCGATTCGGAACAGTGTGGTCTGAACAGATCCCTCAGAGTCAAATGCCAGATTCTGTGCTATGCAGGCTCAGCTTTCTAAATAGGATGATATCAACAACCTAAATCTCTCTGGGAAGCAGGTAACTCTTGCCACTCCCTGTGACAAGCTCTCAAGGACACTGATTCGGAAGCATACTGGAAGCAATTGCAGCTTTATTGATGGGAAGTTCAGCATAGAGAGGCCATGAAGGGCTAACAGAGCTGGTACTATGTCAAGCAGACAAGATTCCTGGACAACAAGCAAATTTGGAAACAGTGGAAAAAAGCAATGCATCTTCTCGTCTACCTAAAAATCCTAAGCAGGTAGCAAAAAATCCCTCCTCATACCTAAAACGTTGCATTATCATGCATGATACTTCTTGATATACAACAATTCTCATTTCTTTGTAAAAACATAAGGAGTTAAAAATTCCTGCGCTTGTCCTTATGAACAGTATTCACCTTGAAGGGGCTGCTCACCTGCAACTGCAGCTAGAACGGCATTTTGCGAAATGTTGGCTTAGAAAATAATTACACATGCTGTGAAATTTATTATCCATCATGAGCCCAGACTCAACCAGAAATATCTCATATTAAGATTTGGGGGGGGAAAAAAAAAAAAGTAAAAACATTAACTTTAATAGACACTATTATGCACCTATTAGACAAGGAAAAAAACAAAAGAGGAAAGGGAAAATGCAACTTCAAAATTAAATAGATCTTTCCTTAAATGACAATAACAATTAAACAGATATCCAGTCTTCATATAGATTAGCTATACATTTTTGCAGCTTCCCTGCCAGCTCTGACATAAATCCATTACACAAGTTTCAGGTTACTGGCTTCATGCCTACCAACTTTTAGTTACTTGCAAACAACATGTAAACACTTGATCAACACTCATAAACTTTGCCAAAAATAAGTCAAATCATCTAATACTGAACTAAACAGAAATTCTAATACAAATAAGGCATCAGGTTTTTACAAATCATCACCAACTTCCATGGAGAATGCGTTTCACAATCAGTACACATGAAACGTTCACCTGGCACTTGCTACCCAAGATTCAAATCTTTATGCCCAACAAAATTCGGCAGAATCACAGAATATCTCAAGTTGGAAGGGATCTATGAGGACCACAGAGTCCAACTCCATGCTACCTAAAACTAAACCATGTGATAATGAGAATCATCCAGATGTTCCTGAACTGACAGGCTTGGTGTCATGACCTCTTCCTTGGCGAGGCTGCTTCAGTGACCCACCACCCTCTCAGTAAAGAACTTTTTCAGGAGATCCAATCTGGACTTCCCTTGACATGATTTCATTCCCCTTCCTCGTGTCCTAACGCTTGAGAGAGATCAGCACCTCCTGCTCCACTGCCCTCCTTGACGAAGTTGTAGACTGGGATCAAGTTAGTCATGTGATCATTTTCATATTTCAATAGAAAAAAAAAATGCATCTTTATGTCTTCTTAATGTGTTCTCTCTGCTTGTTTTTCTTTCCCATAAGACAAAGCTTTTCTGCATTAACATATCTGAATGTATCCTTCCACGTAGAGAAGGCTACAGGCTGTCTTAGATTTACTTTCTCCACTTGAAAAAAAACAAAAACCAAGTAAAAAACAGCCCTCCAACAAACTAACGCCCCCACTCCCCCCCCAAAAAAACCCCTAAACCAAACAAGAAACCCACAACTGTGTAAGATTTGACTGGACATCTTGGTTTTCATCAGGTTTTCCATATTTTGGAAGTGGGCAGAACGATACTGCAGGAGTACTAGATATCAAAAAAAAAAAATAGTCACTATTACTACTGACACTGGAGAGCAAAGATCTCCCTGCAAAGACGTACCTAGTCACTAGCAGAGCAACTACAAGGAAACAGATGGCAAATACGCTACAAAAATCTTTAACACCTCATTATGGAGAAAATAAAGTTCTGTTGTACATTGCCACAGACAAATAGCAGCAATATGTCAATCATGTTAGCCCTCTTATGTCATGTTTATCAAAGTGGAACAAGTTACAATGACAACACTACAATGCAACTTCAAGCATTCAGAAACCCATGAAGAAGCTACATAATCTCATTTACCATGAAGATGAAGCTAGAAATGTTTATTGATATATACTGAAATTTGGATATATAAGTCATGAAAATGACTTGAATACATTGTTTTGCTTAAGTCTAGGCAAAATTAGGGCTCCAGAAAAAGAAGACTTCCATTTCTCCCAGTGTTTGTCCATGCTGCAGAACTCCACGAACGGCAGCCAGACTGGAAAACAAGAAAGCCCACAAACACACCTATACTTCCCTGCCACACAGGCTATAGAACACACTTGAAAAAGAAATATTTTGAATATCTTTCAAATTACATCTACATTTTTCTCATGTTATTACCATGAAAGTGGTATTTCCATAAGTTTCTCCAGCTCCCTATTCGTCTTCCAATTCCCCATAGCTACAGATGCTCAGAGTTCGGCATTTATTGTCCTTTCTTCTCCATTCATGTAATGAACCATGTATGTACTTTACTCATCGACTAAATTAAAAGACAGGCTAGGGACAATGTGGGCCCTCCCCAGAAGCTATCAGGAGAACTGGCTAACTTGGATTTGGAGAATGCTGAGGTTCTTAATGACTTCTTTGCCTCAGTCTTTACCAGCAAATGCTCCGACCACACCACCCAAGTCTTGGAAGACAGATGCAGGGACAGTGAGAATGAAGACCCTAAGGCCCACTGTAGGAGAGGATCTGGTTCAAGACCCTCATAAGAACCTGAACATGAACAAGTCCATACGACCTGATGAAAACCATTTGCGGATCGTGAAGGAGCTGGCAAATGAAGTTGCTAAGCCATTGTCCATCATATTTCAAAAAATCACTGCATTCAGGTGAAGCTCCTGACAAAGACTGGAAGAAGGGAAATACAATCCCCATTTTGAAGAAGGGGAAAATAGATGAGCCCGGAAACTACAGAGCAGTCAGCCTCACCTCTGCGCTCGGCAAAATCTTGGAGCAGATTCTCCTAGAAGGCACGCTAAAGCACATGAATAACAACAAGGTGCTTGGTGACAGCCAGCATGGCTTCACTAAAGGGAAATCCTGCCTGACCAATTTGGTGGCCTTCTATGATGGGGCTACAGAACTGATGGGCAGGGGTAGAGCAGTTGATGTCATCTATCTGGACTTGTGCAAAGCATTCGACATTGATCCGCACGACATCCCTGTCTCTAAATTGGAGAGACATCAATTTGATCGGTGGACCACTCGGTGGATAAAGAACT
>JANRGW010014185.1:0-40272 GCA_024733675.1 Psilopsiagon aymara | reverse complement strand
GTCCTTGGCCAGACCAAACATCACTAAGCCATAACTAAAAACATTGGTGTTATCAGCACTGTTCTCAGGCCACAAGTAAAAAAACACAGTGCTGCACCAACTACTAAGAAGGAGAAAAATGACTGCTACTGCTGAACCCAGGACAGGTTTGAACTAAGATTGATTTTTTTTTCCTCAAAAAACAATTACTGCAAATGGTTGCTATTAGGCAAATATCTTTACTAGTACAGGGACTTCTAATTTAACAGAAGTAACTTGGCAGCTTTTGGAGCCATTGGCATGACAGAAGTGATTTGATCAGCCAGCTTTAACAAGGAAACATCTAAGAACTCATTTTCCCTTTGGATCATATCTATTTAAAGGAACTATTTCACACTGAAGCCAATAATGCCTGTGGCACAATTTAAACTAAAACTGATGATGATAAAAAATAACTTCTAGAAAATTTGCTGTTAGGGCAAGCTTTGAAAGAGGTGAACTTCCAGGTGATGTTGAAGCAGATCTATTTCTCATTATTTTGAACAATTTTTTTGAATGCAGACTGTTTTTTTAACACATAACGCTGGGAAACATTTGCCCTGCTTACTCCTTCAAAGCTTACCCAGCAACCACTGAGCCATTCATTATCCAGCCAAATAATTTAATACTATCTGGCCAGTACCATATTACAAGAAAACACAGAGTAATGCCAGAGTTTGGAGGAAGATCTGCATCTTTTTAGGCTGTCTGTAAACCTCATGCCCCATGGTGGATAAGTGGGTATGGTGTGCGCTCAGATTCTAGGCCTTCTCAGGCTGGTATGAATGGGAAAGCCACAGTATTTGTGATTGTCGCAAATAGTTATCAGTTTCTTTACACCTATTCCAACACAAAGCTTCACACATTTGTTCAGATAATGAATGCATGCCTAGCCATTGAACAGTAAAGGATGAGCAACAAAGCTGCATAAGGGAAGTAGTTTCCTAGTGGGACTCCTTTGAGTACTGGAGCTGGCTGAGAGGCACAATCTGGCTTTAGCCTTTCTTCTGCAGGATACATGGATATATGAGAGTCTATACAGCATAATTTAATAAAGCACTAGCACTTGGATAGATCATACTAGGTGACTTGTGCAGACATATCGCCTTCATGTGAGCTAGCTTTGATAAAACTGTTTATGATTCTTGCACTCCACATCTTTTCTTGGTTATAGACAGTATCTTGCTCTAACAAGGAGACAAGTACCTTGTCAGTGGAGAAAATACAAAAACAGGACAACGTATTCCCCCTCATCACAATTCAGTGTTTCATGTTTGCTGTTTTCTTCCTGACTGCTTAGTTAAAAATACAAAACAAAACAAAAAAGCTGTGCTATACTCTAATAGGAAAATCCTGAGGAAAGACAGACAAGTCACTGCAAGGAACTTCGACCACTACTTTGCACACAGGGTTGAAGGGCCACTTACGCTAAGCTCCTGTGGTCAGGACACTGTTCCCATGTAGGACTACAGGTATACAGAGATCTGACAGAATGGTACAGGTATGTAAAGAGTCATGACTTGGCTGATCCATGGATCATCATTTAGAGGGAGTCTGTAGAGTGCCAGTAAATGGTATGGAAGCAGTAATATTTTCTTTCTGCAAATAGCTCATAACCATTGACTTTTAATACTTCTTTTGTATTTTAAGACATTTTTTTCAGAACCAGTTAAAGTGGCTTTTGAGAAGTAGTCCAGCAAATTGACTTTAAAGGAGAAACAAACAGATTCTATGTGAACAGCCATGGTAGCTGCTTCCTTTAGTTTCTGTTCCCCAGTGGCAGTCTACACTTGAAATAAATCATTGTTCATTATTCTCAACAGGTGTAATGGTCATGGATTCTCGAAAAAGAGTAACTGATAGGCTCAGCAGCCCATGTGGATTGTTGTTGAAGGAATCAGTAGGCAAATTTAATGGAAATTGTTTCTTGATTATACATAAGTAAAGACAAAAAAGAGGACAGCTCAAGGCTGCTTCTCTGAAACTGGGGTGTCTAGTTGTCTTTCTCAGAAGTGGTAAGCTTCTGAAGTATCAGTTAGCTTTCTGAGTGGTGTTCACATATTCAAAGTATTTACTGTTTTTCATCTTCCCCTCCTTCTTCTTTTTCTTTTTTTTTTTTTGTTGTTCCTTAAAGGTTATATATTTAGGAACTGAGGAGGTCAAACCAAAGGTTTAATTCACATATTGATAGAAGGCTCAGTTGGTTGTTACAGGAGCCCAAGCAACTTATCAAGCTTAAGTAAATTCAGGACACATAGGCTACTTCTCAGATCATTATCAACTCAATCTGTTACTCTGTGACACTGAATATCATCCAATGAAATAATGTAATTATTAAGATGCTACCTTACTTTACTTCCGAAAGCTTATTTTAAAACTATTTTTTTAAGACCGTTTGGGCTTCACTTCTGTTCCATTTGGTAAAGCTATGTCTGCATGGCTGTCATAGGTAACACTGCACTGGCTCTGATTTTGTTCTCACTCAGATAATAGAACTGAGTGCAAATTCTGCAAATTCTGCAAAAAAATATTGCAAATATTGCAAATTCTGCAAATTCTGCAAAAAAATATTGCAAATTCTGCAATAACAGAGCCAGGCCAATATTCACTATAATTGTATATCTCATAAGTATTTCAGTAATGTCACAGAATTTTTAACCTCTTTCAGGCTTAACCATCTAACTGGGGTTTTTTTGGTCCCATTCTTTTGCCAATCTTAGAATTTTGACTTAAGGCATACAATATTCTTAACAAAACAGAAGGCAAGATAAAACTAAGGCAGGTGGTCCTTTCAAAATGACCATAAATCTCAGTAAATTCTGCTAAAAGCAAATTAAAATAATGCTGGTGAGAACACTTTCTCTTTACAAACACAAAAATTAATGGATGTGTGTAGGCTCTAGATAAGTTGGTAATTCTCTGATGTGGCAGTGAAGTCTGGTATGCCAAACATGTACCACTGTTAATCAGCATATTGCTGAAATGAAGATCTGGTAATAGTATTAAAAACGTTCGTTTGCATCTCTATGGCATAGCTCTGTGAAGCGACAGTGACAGAGCCTCAGCTTCTGGGGGTTTTTCAGATGTTTTCTTCTGAGAAAAAAAAAGAAAGTGCAGTGAACATCACCTGTAGCAGGTCTGTATAAATCCATTCCTTCACGTTCTCAACAGGCTTGGGACTGATAAGGTTAAGGACTCAGAAGTACATGAATCAAATAAGCCCAGAAAAATGTAAGAGGTAGAGATCAATGGAATTACTGAAAATAAGCAAACATGATCATGGGTTGTATTTGTTTTGTGTGAAAACGTATTTGCACAGAAGGTTATGGAAGGTAGCATATAAAGCTTTAGTTATTACTTGATACAATTATTATAGCACTGAAAATCACACAGACAATATTAGAGGAGATTGCCAAATCACTGGTAACTTGGCTTGAAATTAAGTACTGAAAAAGTTTGCTGCTCAGTTAGAATAATAAAAACCCCAAACCAGCAGAGGAACCCACAACTGGAACTATATACAGCAGGTGGGAAAATAATCAGTCCTCTTGTTATCTTCAGGTTGTGAGTTTCGAGACTGTAATAATGAATAACAGTTTTCCATATCAAGCAATGATTTCCAACTACAAGAAAGAGTACATAACTGATGATTTAATGGAAATAAATCTCTTTTGATGAAGGAAGCACCTTCAACCTGATCCTTCTATATATACAGTCAAAAGAAAACGCAGTGCAAGTCAAGGCTTGTATCAGATGGTGCACCTCACTAAAGTTAGCTTTTGAAACAGCTAAATTCCCACAGGCAGTGGGTGTAGTTTTCAAATGCATTTAAGTCCTACTTTGAAAAATGAGGCTGCATGCAGATGTAAGTAAGACTCAGAAACAACATGGCCTTGTCAGTACAGGCTTTTCCATGACTTTGAAACTTTTTACCCCTTGTCATCCTGTAGATTCAAAAAACCTTCTACATGGGCCTGAAATGCTTTTATCTCCTACAGCAGCTAAGGATGGCCATCTGTTCTGCTTCATGTTTAGTTATAACCCTTCATTCTGGAGGGAGGATGCAGAGGAAATCATCTGCGTGCTGATTACATTTGGATGTCCTTCCCACAAGTTTCTACTTCCCATTCACTGAAAAGACAAACAAGATCTCCTGCTGCAGACTAGGAAAAAATCTTAGCACATCTGAGTACAAGAACTCACAGCATATGCTCGTGTCACACAGAGGCAAATGTAAAATCTCCGCAAATGCACTCACTCATGTAAAGCTTGGCTGAGTGCAGTATCTTGCTGTGTCCCCGAGTTACTTGTAGACAACAGTGTTCCCATTTTAAGAGGCAGAATAAATGAATGGTATGCAGTATGGTGTAGTTTCTCCCTACAAGCATTTTTAAAGCTGACTGTGCTTTCTTAAAAGCATTTAAAACAGTTTAATAGGTCATTATTCATTGCAATAGCATGTAGTTTTGTAAAAACACCCAGGTGTTTCCATGAGTAGTGAAACCAATAGACCTTACAGGTAGATGTGGCATATATCCTAAAACCCTCAGCTCCTCCCTTCTTCCAGATTATCCACTCACATCCTTTGTATCTGCTTCCTCTCACTAGGCTCAGCTCCCTCCTATGCAACTACCAGCTGGGCAAAAAACAGCCTGTGGTGGGGCTAGTCGCAAGCAGGTCAGCATATCTGCACTGGTTAATCTGCTGGTAAGCGAAACAGGCCAGGCTCTGCCTTCCAGTGCAGCCTTTCTCCTCAGAGTTGCTGATTTTAGTAATTTCCCCTCTACCTGCCTACCAGTGTCATGAAACTAGAAGAATCTTAGAATCTATGTGGGTTCTTCCACCAGTTCCACTGAAGCAGGCTACAAGGTTAGGAGTTACGAGGGGGTGCAATGGGCAAGCAAATAGAGAAAATGCAAGTGTCCCCTGCTGAGGTCTTTCATGCCTTCAGAGCAAAAATATGTTTTGCTGAATGTTATTGACGCTCTTCAGCACAAAATAACTTCTCAATATTAATTTCCCTTGTTAGTAAATATTGCTAATGGGTAAAGAGTAGTAGCTCTCCATTCTTTCCTACAAAGTTTTCCAGGCTTTGAAAATGGTTACTAATCCTTTGAGTTGGTATACTCCTGCACAGTCTTGTGAGAGGATAAACACCCTTGTTGTGATACTGTACTCCATTTTTTCACAGGGTGATGTTTTCACATATCAAACTTTAAAAATAGATTTGAAGCATTAAGCAATAAATAAGTGGACTCTTTGAAACTCTGCACAGGGTTGAATTGGCAGATGAGGTTGAGGCTTGTAGGTGCTGCACCATAAGAAGCTACCGTCAGTGAGAATATATTCATAAAATTCACCTCTTATTTTTTAAAATGTCTTCTGTGGTCACTGCCAGAGTCAAAGCCCTGCATTAGATGTACTATGGTCTGATCTGATAGGACAACTCTTAGAATCCAAAGTACTTGTGAAAGAAAAAGCCACAATACTGGATGGAAGCTGGGTTCTTTAAACAGATAGGTCAGTCATATCCATTTGTTTTCTATAACTGCTATCAATATTGAGCCCATGTATTTAAAATAATTTTTATTTATTTTTATGTTTGTAGATTCAAACATTTTACTCTTTTCCTCTTGATCTTTCTTGAGAAAAATGTAGTTTAGATTATGCCTTAAACTGCTGCCAGAACATTAAATGGAAAACTAATGTACTCGACAGGTATACCTATGGGTGCCAGAGAAAGTACTTCTGGTGATACAGTCTGTGTGTGTCTCCTCCAGAACTGGTTTATTAATCTCAGTTTAAATTCTCTTAGGAATTATTGCTTGAAGCTATTTGCATTCAAATAGAGCATATGACAGTGCTACATAAGCCCTAGTTCATTATTTTCTGTAATAAATACTCATGCTTTTATTTCTTAATTTTCAGTGTTTGTGCTTTGAGATACTTTGCGCTCCCACTAGTATTCAAACTCTAGTTCTTCACTCTCAGCATCAGCTGTGTCAAAGCTCCCAAGGCCTTTGAAATCTTTGTGCATAATACAAAGACTTCAGTACTCAGCCTTGCAAGTTCTAATATTCAGAACTCCAAGAATTTAGTGCTTAAAGCTTAGGTAGATGCATAGTTCAAAAATCAAGCCTTATTGTATATTCTGCATTATTGTCTCAGGGTCAAGATTGGCTTGTTTACATGCAAACTCCAAGCTTACTGCACAGATACTTGACCATCCCAGGAGTCTGGATGGTAACAAAGGGAAAAGCAAAATGCAGCAGAGAATGTTTATCTTAGCTTGTACAGGGGTTCTCCTTTTTTCTTTGCTTTGGGTTAATTTAATTTTCCTTAGCTGGTTCCAAATCCATAACTTACCCAGCAACTCAGTGTTGCCACATTCCAGATGAATTCTGACCAGAGTTGCCCAGCTGAACTTTTATTGCTTTGTTTCCAGACTCTCGCTTTTCTCAGCTCTTTCCAAGTTGCTGAAACTGCTGCGCCTATTGCAGGAAAAAGCTCTGCTGAAGGGGAGCACACAAGCTTCCTGTCCCCTTTTAATGCACAAACGTGAGTTTGGGGTAAAAAGAATTACATTCTTCATGTTTATGCAGTATTAACTGCGAAGACTGAAGAGTGAATTTTGTCATACAACTCATAGTATTTTAGGATTTTCTTAAACAGCAATAGGGAAGCAGTGGTTTGCTTCTATTTTAAGTCTTCAGGGAAAGTGTGTGAAAACTGAACTGTTCTGGCTGACGAGCACAAGTTAATTTGCTCATGGGTTAACTTGGCTCATGAAAAATTCTCAGGATTCACAACTTGATTTAAAGAAAACTGATAACCTAAAGAGCAGTGTAGAGTTTCCTTTCATCCCCATTTGAGGAAATACAGAAGGAAAGAGTTCAACAGGATTAGAAGACTCACAATTAGAAAAAACCTCAATTATTTTAGTTAAAAGAAATATGATTATTTCACCCTAGGAGGTGTTTGATTCATGTTTGCTGATCATATCCAGAACAAAAATATTTCTCATTTACCATTGGAGAGATGCTGAATTAAATAAATATTTTATGTAATAAATGGGTAATAAATCCATCACACATCAGGTATCTGATCTGCTAGTGCATTCAAGGGAATCAGGACTACAGAATACAAGCTAGTATTCTTTCCTTTGTGAACCTCTGTCTCTGCAGCCTCCATGCATTTTATTGACTTCTTCCAAAAGCAGCCAGGGCAATGAGGAGAAAAGAGATTTGAGGGCAATGCTTTAGGCTTTTACAAGGAAACCTTGCTCAGTAACTAACATGGAAAACTGGACATTATAGCTTGAGCAACTAGTTTTTTTCTTTCTAACCCAAAGTACTTGGAGAATGCCTGGGAAGTATTAAAATTCTAGGGTTTCAATTGGCCAAGAAGAAAACTTCTTGTAAATTCATTCCTGCACTGTTACACTTTGGTTCTGAAAATCTGAGTTTGCTCTCTTTCTTCCAAGTAAGTTTTTACCAAGAATAGTATCTCAAGAATAGGGGAAGAGTATACTTTGACCTCAAACATTCCAGTTTCTGATGAGTTTTGTATCACAAGCTTCAAAGCAAACTTCTTATCATTAACAGGTTGCCAAAAAGAACACATTTCAAGGGATATCCCATACTCAGTGGGTGCAATTCTGTCTTGGAATTGTCAGCCTTTGTTCCTGGGCTTATTGATGGGAATATCTTAAAAGACAGTAAGGTGGGAAACCCTCTTTTCCAGGATGGGCGGTGAAGATGCCAGACAAGCATCAGCCTGCCTATGAAACTATCAGGACACTAAAAGGAGGTAGCAAGTATCTGTGGTAAAAACAGGAACATGTGAGAATAAACAACCATCTCCAATTACATCCTAGTCTTAATTTGCTTCTCTAGACTGATGACTGACAAGTGTTTTTACATAATAGTCCTTACCCCTAATATCGTAATTGTTTCTGCACAATTAACCTCTTTTCCTACACTTACAATCCTCTTTCTACCCATATTATTCCCACAGTTCTGTTTTTATTGAGTAAAAACCCAACAAACCAAACGTAAGCTTCAAGCTTCTAGGTTATTTGCTTATATACAGAGCTGCATTTGACATTTACAAAGTTATTTATTAAAAATAAAACCATTCCAGTTTTTACATGGATTTCAGGCTCTCAGTTCTTATTCCATCAAAGTAACAATTGCTTCTAAACTAAGGTCAGAGCAGGAGCAGGGCTCACTTACTAGAGATCCGGAACTAAATAATGATTGCATTTACACCTGGGGAAAACTATCACAGCACATGAGAGAATTTCGCTGGTGCAAGGCTCAGACCACTAAAAATGGCTGAACTTTGGACTCATTCTCAATATTCTTGCCAAAATTAGACTGAGAAAAGTGAAGACTTCCTTCACATTCACTCCCTGCAGAATAAGTTTCATAGTTTTCTTCTCTGTTTTTTTAACTATTTTTGCTGGTTTATCTCCCATGATCTGGCTTACCAGTTAAATCACATTTCATTCAGAAATTTAACTAATGAATTACAAGCTAAACATGTTGCACACATCAAAATTCAGTTTTAAGGTCATTAATATAGTCAACAGACTCAAACAGGTTGGTTAGAGCCCCTGTTTGCCAATTTAACAGAACTTAGAATCCTATAATTTCAAGAGGCTATTAAGATTCCAGATAATTTCTTTATTTTCTGCAACAAATGGAATATTTGCATCCAAGTTATATAAAAAGGCAGCATGATAGTGTTCACCACAGAACCAGCAGTCAAGCATTTATGATCACCTGAAGTCACTGATTTACTAGTTAACTTCTGACAGTTTACCTCCTGGGTCCTTGTTTCTCCCCCTGCATATGAGAGCCTTCATTTACATTACTTACAGATGTGTGATGTGTGCTAATGGTTTCATGCTGGCACAGGTCTTTGAAGATACAAAGTTCAATGATGGTGCTAAATACTCTTCTTTTAGTCAGCCCTGCCTTAATTTCAGTTGACACAGAAATGGTAATGTTTTGGCACAAGCAGGCCTGAGCTCTAATGCCAGTTCAACTCTTTTGTGCTGTATCTATTCACTCAGCTCTAGCTACACCTGGGCATTACACATCTCCAAGTAATTGATACTTCGAGAGCTATCTTTCAGTCATTACCTTACCGCTGTGGGATGTGATCCTTGAATATTTATACTTCCACCAAGGAAAATGTCAGGCCTTATTTTTTTACAGAGTTTTAATGATAAATAAGGTTGGGAAATGACATTTTCGCTTACATGAATTCAGTAGCGGGTAGCATTGTCTTTTCAGTCTTCTTCACACTAGGAAGGCGACCGCAGAGGCTGTCTGGCCATTAAAGTGCCACTTGGAAGATGCTGTCTTGATGACCAGCTCTATGTTAGTTTGTTTTAAAGAAATTTTGGAGGAAAATTTGTGAATGATTATGGTTCTGAGGGCCTGAGACACTAGCTTTGAACCACAGCAAGCTGGTTGTGCTTTAGCTGTTCTCTTACATAGACACTTCTTAATGAGTTTGCCAGAAATAGATTATATATTGTTGTTGCAGAAACTTTATCCATCAAGTGAGGGTGTAAAAGAACCAGAGCAAACAGGAAGCCCTTGTCTTCAAGCTGTAATTTAAACAATATGTGTGTTTACAGAGAGCCAGCTAACAGCTATTTCACTATATGAGCATACTGGTCAGGGATTTGCAGAAGTCTCTTGGGTAGGCAGAATGTAAACACATCTTGCATTTCAACACAGGGATAGAAGACAAAGCACATGAAAAAGATTCAAGAGGGTCCTAGAGCAGTTGCAACCAAGCTCAGGAGATGACTTAAGGTAATCTTTCTGTCTTCCAAGTATGCTTCTATGTGTATGTGATATAATCTGTTCTGAAGGTTCTGTCCTACTCACATTACCACCTTTCAAAGAAAGTAGCACTTTAGAAGCATCCATAGTTCCTGGATTTGCCCCACAATAAATAAATGTTCCATGACTTGTCCTATAATTAGCTGACCTAGGTATGTTTTCTGCATTGTATATGAATATATAACAAGCTGGGCTCTGCACAGTGGGGAAATCAGCTACGCTCACTCAAGTGGCACTCAGGGAAAGAGGTGGAAGGCAAAGAGCTTTATGAAATGGCTGCTGTTCATCTGATACCGAACATCTGTCTCTGCCCCTGATGGTGTGGGAGTTCTGAGAAAAGCAGGAGCAGCGTTCTGTGTGGGAAAAACTGTGGTGGGCATGAGAGGAGCTGTACAAAAAGACAGAGCTGGCTTTGCAGGGAGTGGGCACAAGCATTGTAGTGAAATGGGTATCATTTTACAGTTCATTTCTGGGTTGTTCTCTGTGAGCTACTTAATGCAACTAGGTCTAAACAGCTGATAATAGAGCTGCAGGTCCTGGAGGTGAAGTGGGTTGACTTGCTCCAGCCCATATAGAAGATTCTTAGCTTTGTTTTCTATAGGACCTTGTGTTTCACTGCTGTGAGGTATTAGAATAGTTTTACTGTACTCTGTGCCCTTTGATGCCTGTGGCAGGGGCGTTCAAACTAGATGATCTTAAGATCCTTTCCAGCCAACTATTCTCTGATTCTATGAAGCATACACAATTTCTTGGAATATAATACTCTGTAGTTGCACTAATTGGCAAAAGAAACAGAGCCCTGTCAGTCTTCACGAGTCTTTGTACACACTGTGGGCACGAAGATGTGAACTGCTGTGTACAGATGGTTTAACAAATGACCTGGCACCAGCTGAGCTGTGATCAGTGTCCCTGAGCATAATGAAGAAATCTGTGACAAACGAGAAAATGAGATTACTTTATCTCTGTTTCCTTAAGGGATAAGGTAAATTGTATTAGCTTGCAGATTGCTGGGAGTTTACATGAACTGAGTGTGCGCATATAGACAATAACACAAACAATTGATATGTAAGCATATCTTGAACTACTAATTTGACAGTGTGTATGCATCTATAGCTGTTTACATCTAAAATGCTCTAACTGTGGAAGTTTGTTGCACCTAAATCTGTACTTCATGGAAATGTTTGGTAAGTAAACACGTTAATTTTAATGAGATTAGGGTTTTGCTTTGGTACTGATAACCAGATGACTCTCCCTGTTACACTGTAGGTCTTCTGCTGATGTTTACATGGCGTGGTCAGCCTTTTTTTCTGGTTGAAGGCTACCTTTTGATGGATTGTTCCCAAAATCTGTTTTAAAAAAATGGGAAAAAATAAAAATTTGGAATGCAAAAGTAGGAGTACTTCACAGCCAGTACTGCATCATTCCATGTCCCTCTGAAAGTGTAATAAGGAAATCTAACAAAGTGCCCATGTTTCCCCCTCATATGTCATACAATAGCCATCACCCAAAGTGGTGACTTTGGACCGAGCTCCCTGTGCTTAAGGAACTGAGGAGCTGCCTTTTTCCCCCAACAGATTAGGTAGAGTGAAACTTTCAATAAGTTGCCTGGTGTTTTAAAGATTCTATGGAGGCAGAGAAATCATGAGTCAGAATAGACCTAAGGAATGTTTTCTAGCCCAAATAGTTTATTTAAGTAAAGTGCAGTTTGAAGAATGGGGGCAGGGAGGAAGACAGGACTTCAGCTTAGACATTCTTATGATTTCAGCTGAAGTTTCTCAGGTCCTGGAGAGGAGATATTTTTCTTAACCCTCTCATTAGAAGTTAAGTATCTGAATAGCTACAGGCAGTGCACAGACAATCAGTGCATCTTTTGCTTACTGCAACAACCAAGTCTATTTTTGTGGAGAGTAACAGGAGGAGAATAAAGACAGAATAAGTGACATCAGTTTTCTAAAGAGGAACAGAAAAGCTTCCTTCATTTACACTAGTTCGAATCTGGTGTAACTAGTAAATTATACAAAATTTCTTCAGTGTTACTGGTTTGAAAATCAAAATTAGCTACATCTTTAGAAATTCCTTTACATTTGATGCTGTACATATTAGTAGATTAATATTGTACTACTCCATGAATTCTGCATTGAAAACTCAGTGTGTAAAGCACAGCAAATAGGTAACATCTGATGATGTGCACTCCTGCCAGCTACTTACATATTTACAGCAGTGTATACACGGTGGTATATTGGCACAGTTTTGGGTTTCTTGTTTTGGCTTTCTGTCCCCTTCTTCCTCCAATCCCCCACCATTAAAAAAACTTACCCAAAACAGCCTTGTCTGGCTTTTGTTTCCACTGTGCTCTAGGGAGCTGCTGCAAAACTATTTTGTGGTTTGCCTTGATGCAGCGCAGCTGTTGGGAAATACAGTATCTCTCCAGCCCTTAGAATGCTCTTTATAGCCACAGCCTTTCCCCTCCTCCTTCCTGTTTCTAAAACTGCTTGCAATTCCACGATTTCAGTGTGCAGGCAGAGCAAGTTCATGCTAAGTATTCTTATTCTGAAGTGTACTAAGAGAGGAGAAGGAGAAAAGCTACTATTAACCTCTTGGTGCTATGAAAAAGTAAGTTATCACTGACTGCAAGTAACTGTATTTAAACCACTCTTTTCTTTCATGCAGCCCTTGAGAAGAAGAGAATGAGCGTTAACGAAAGCTGAAGCGGACCTGGTCAGCAGTATGCTTGGGTTTATCTGAAAAGTAGGGGGCTTAAAGTAAGACAGAAATGCATTACGTGGTTTGTCAGAACCCACGTCTGACAATATAACCTTTCCATTTTCCTCCTCCTCTAATTCTCATTAGTACTGTACAGCATTTCACAGGCAGTTACATTGCAGCATAGAAGCATAGACCCTGAAGTTGAAAGCTCAGTGAAGGGCACACCCTTTGGTCAGCATAATGACCATTTATCTTTCACAAAATCCACATGACTCAGAGTTTTTTAACCAGACACATGAAAGAACTAAATATATCTGTTACTCTGAGATATATATGAAAGGCAGCTGGGAAGGACTGGTTCAACCGTAGTGTCTATGTGGCTGTAGCGTTGAGTAGCCTTCTCTTATTTAAACACAATGGCCAGTGAAACTCTCATTTCACCCTTCAGTGGCAATTTATTCAGTGTAATTGCATTATGTGCACTGCTCTTTTTGGATGCTTAATCACCTGATTCTAGGACCTGCCAACTAAAGAAGTACACAAAGTGTCTTTAAAATTAGGATTAAATTATGAAATCGTGAAGTGCCTTGGTGTATGTTTTCTGACAGCCATCAGTCTGACTGAAACTCATTGGCAGTGAGTTTGGGGTAGAGTCACTCCTAGATTTTAACCTTTTTAACTTCCATGCCTTGCTGTTCTTGGAAGGGTCTAACCTCTATGTGCCAGTTGGACATAGCCCAAATGACCACCTCAATTATCTTGCGCATGTGAAAAAAACCCAACATGTATTTTGTATAGTAAAATATCACAAATGCTTAAACCTCCAGAAAAATGGGTTCAGCACTTTGATAAGGCTGGATGTAGCTTTTTTTTCACAAAGACTGGCTTGTAATACAGCTGAGTGTTTATTGATGAGGCGTAAGTTGTTGGAAAATGCTTTGGAAAACTGCTTGAAAGGGTATCCTCTTTAAATCGCATCTCAGATAATACTGTTTCCTTTTCACTCCTTATTAGTCTAGACTAAATACAGTTAGACTGTAATTGCCACAAAAGAGGCTGAAAAACTTCCTAAGAATGCTTCAAGATCTAAGAAAGTGCATGGTCAGAAACATTTGTCTGTGGCACATTCAGACCTAGTGGTACGGATGCTGAAGAGAAATAAGCCTTGAAAATATTGTTCTGATTCCTGTCAGCATGATCTTGGAGTGCTTTGGCAGGTAGTCCATTCAAAAAGGGGCTTGGAAATACAAAGATGGTGGAGAAAAGAATGTGAGGAAATACTTTCTGAAGAATGCCTACCAATCCTAAAATGACTGTAGCAAAACTTCCTTGAAATTCCTCCATCTGTGAACCGGAGCCCTGATTTGGAGGACTTACTGTGAGCCACGTTTGCTTGTGCCTTAAGGAGAGGGCTGGAGAGCAAGTTCCAGCTAGTTAGCCATGTGGCAGTGCTGCTGTTGCTGCAATAGGATTCCTTCATCATTATGTTTCTTCTTTTGGGCTCCACGGGCAGTTCAGCTCTAAGAATCTATGCTGAAAATTATGAGGTCTAAGAAAAAAAGGAGAAAAGCCGCCTTCTGCCCTGCGCCCCTGTAGTCTGAACATGAAATATTTGCAGTAGCCACACAGTTCCCATTGAGCAGGTGGGAGACTGTTGCTTTGAATTAAGGACAAAGCAGTCACTGCCCATCTCCAGAATAGACTATAAGCACTATGATGCTGTGTATGCAGTACCTAGAAGGCACAGAGCCAGCTCTGTGGGTGTGTTTGACCTGGGAAGTGAAGTTCCCTTAGGGCCTGGGGTGAGCTGGGCTCTGGGGAAGATTCACAGTTCACAACACAAGTGGGGGTTTCCTGCTCTGGCTCATAGGAGAAAGTCTGGAAAAAAGCTTGCCTGATTATTTTTTTTCCTCTCCCATGTGGTAGTGGAATTCATTGACTGAAATCACATCCTGGACTTCATCTCCTATGCCTGTCTCCTTAGGACTGAGTAGCTTACTTGTCCTTTTCTGATATGGGAGCTGCTGATGAATGTGCAGACTGACCCTAGCCATTCCTCCTTATTCTCAGGGCATTTAGACTATGCTGATTACATAGAACTCCATTGTTACTCTGCAGTATAGCTCAACTTTTATTTTAAAACTTCCCTGAACTGCCTATGCAGTTAGGTATCTGTGTGAATTGCATCATTATAGCATATATGCTTTACTAGATAGGACTGTGCTTTGTATAGTGCAGGTATCTATTCTGGTGAGGATACAAGGCAAGCACAAAGTCAGAGCTTCACACTGCCCAGCTTTAGAAATCTACAATATAGATATCTACATTAGAAGTAGTCCTAACGGCTGCGTTTAGATGGAGAAAACAGGTGATCTAAGGATATAACTCACCTGATGTACTTTAGACTCTTAGTTTTGGATGAGATGAAAAGTATGAAAGTATTCATCTTTGTTCCTAACTGTAAAGGGAACATGGTGGGGGTGGACACTGTGGGAGTGGTAAGCTCAGCTGCATTTGGTCTTCATTTGCTCAGATAAATCCCACCCCGTTTGGGTTAAGAAAATGCTCCTTTCACACATTTGTCTAAATTAGCTGCAAAAGCTGGCAGAATTCCAGCAGAACAGCAGAAACAATGAAACAGTTCCTGTTATTTATTTATTTATTTCTGCTTTTCCCTTTACCCCATACTGTCCCAAATAAAATAAAGGGTTTCGTTTAGGTGATGAGAGCTTAGCCATGTATAGGTACGAGCTCTGTTGTGCCTCTTGCCCGCAGGCCCAGACAACAGACCTTGCTCATTTTATCTACTAGTATCGATGTTACTGCAGACGACTGGTAGGAAACATTGGACATGGGAATATGGCATAAATCATGCCCCTCTTCTAAAAGTAAGCATGTCACATTCTGCTTTAATTAGAAGCCTGTGTGAAACTGGGATTTCCAGGCCAAAGCTGCTCTCTATATGATGGCACTTTAGTCATTTTTAGTTTAATTTCATCATTCTTGCATGCAAAATATATGATTGATTGCTGAAGCAGATACCAGAAGCCAGGATTTGGCTGATGATCCCATATCACAGCTTGAGTTCTGTACTGCATTTTTCAGTGAAGGCTGTGACTTCTCTACCTTGAACTGAGCTAGTATTACTTAAGTTGTGGAGACAAGGTGATCTTAATGTAACCTTTTTAATTGATGCCTATCTGGCCTTCAGGCACAGATATACATGTGAATGAACCATTCAAGAATGTGAGTATTGTGTCTCTTACTTCAGCTGAGTGTGTAGGAGGTGCAGTAGTTCACCTCTGGCTCCTGAGTTGGTTTTATTTGGAGAAAACCTGGCAGCATGAGGATGCTCTTGTGCTTATTCACCTGGACAAGTTTTTTTTTATTCTGGCCTCAAGGATATTAGTGCTTAGTTTGAATTTTAAGAGTTTTGGTAGATCTCACGTTTCATTTCCCTGTGCCTCAGTTCCTCAAGGATTAATTGCAAACAGCAGCAGGTCTTTGTGTATAACCATAGTGTGAAAATAAATTCAATACAATTGTTGTGAAGCACTGAGAGGCTTTGAAAGTTAGAGAACATTTTTCTACTAGAGATTATTTTATGGAAGTTACATAGGATACTATATTTTCCATATTTCAGGCTATATAAAACACGGAAATATGAAAAAGTTAGGCAATATATTTAGACTATATACCTGTGCTGGCTTTCTTTCCATGAATTCTTAATTTGAAAAATCCTTTTTATATGAAATCCGAGGTCCCTCAGAAAGAAGTTTTGATATAAAAAATGTTTAGTTTAACTCTGAATAAAATTATGTGAAATGGAGGCAGTGCACCACTAAAACCCAAGGAAAGCGAACAAAAATCGACAAACCTACTTAATTCTTGTGAGATAAAATTCTGAAGCAAACTAAGAGATGTTTTTCTCTACTTTCTGTGTATACATACCATACCATGAATGTTTACCTACTTAAATGGGAAAGCGTAGTTAGTTCTGGTACAGTTAAATTATTTACTAGGGAGTTTGCTGCTTATTAAATTTATATGAAATGCTTTTCTCACATGCATAAATACGCACCACACAGACGTATGCATATGCAAGCACACGCATAAACACATCACATGGTGTCCTTATCTTATCTATTTATAAATATGTGAATAATGCTCTTCAATGCAAAGCAATCTATTAGGAACATGAACTGTTTTCTGAATATAACCATGTTCAAGGTCTCTTTTTTTGGCATTACAAAGAAATTCATATATGATTATAGGACTGAAGCCTATGGCTAACGTATAGACTTTATTTTCCTGTGAAGAAGAGCTGATCAGTTACAGTGAAAGGGAGAAAAACTCAAGAAATACATGTCTCTGGAAATGCAGCACCACATTACTAGCTGACTTAGCTGCAATTCTGAGAGTGGAACTGCATCCATTTACCCCAGTCAAGTCCCAGACCCAGAATCACTTCACTGGTGCTCTTTGAATCCATGCCAGGCGAAGTATAACTTAAACCAGAAACAGATGTGAGTGACTGTAGCTGAGCTGCAGAATATATACAGGCTCCATAAGTGTTAATTTTCCATGTATTTGTAACAGGATTGCCGAAATAACTTTAAAATCTTGTAGATAATGGTGAATGGTGACAAGGACTTCTCCTTTGTTTGCTGCAGATTATCTTTCAGTTCTGCCCTCCCTGTTTAGATTGCACTACATTTATTTTGAATTGTTTTCAGCCTTTTCTGCTAAGCATCATGGGAGCCCAGGCTTAAGTGATTGCAAATGTTTCTGTGGTAATCATTTCCATTACAGTTGCCAGCTGGATTGTCCCCCATTAACTGGCTGAAACTTCCACCCTTTGCTTTTCAGAAAATAAACCCATGGTGCGGAAAATGGTTTTTGTCTGTGTAAATTCAGTCCTAAAAAGGTAGGGTGTAGCTATAAAGGAGTGTATGAAATGAGCGTTCCTTGAAGCAGGGACGCACCATAGTAAAAATTCTCCCTCAGTACACTGTGGTTTTGGAAGGCAGGGCAGGAGAGAAATGAGTCTTCCAGAGAAAACAGAGTAATGCGCCAAACCAAGCAAAATACTTAGAGTGAGCAAAGCAAAGCAAAAGTCCGTTAACAGTTTGTAGCAGGAGACTGTATTTTCTTTTCCAACCTCCCACCCCAGGAACTTCATCTTCACATCAAACAAAAATCACAATAGGGATAAACAGATTGCTGGGGATTCATTGGTTGTGCAAAAAATAGACTACTCCAAAGCTAAAGTAATGGCTACTTTTGGATGTGATTTAGTTCTTTTTTATGAAAGGTTCACTCCTGTTGATCACTTAAAAATCAAGACTAGGTCGCTGTACATTTTCTTGCCTTAACTCTGCGACCTGATTTTGTATTTAGTTTGTTTATGAATGTACTATCAGATTTTCTGTGTTTTTTCAAATCTATCTTTAATAAGGGGTGCAGTTGCATCATTTACACTGTGAATTGCACGAGTGAGAAGAATATATAGGAAGATTCAGAGGTCTATTTTTTTTTTCCCTGTGATGTTTATGCAGTCTGAAATGAAGGTGGAGAAAGAGAGTCCAATTTTCCCACTGCAAGAATTTCCATCGATATGTTTCCAGCTGACTAAGTCCTCACAGTCCACAGTGGCTCCTGCAGCTTTCATTCTAAAATCTTGAGAAGCATATTCATTCCATTTCTACTCATTATTATGGAAGAGCTCTGAAGGGATGTCTATGGACAAAGCTTGCAACCAAGATTCCCAGTCTCTGAAGTTACCAACTGATCTTTTAAGTTAAAAGTCACTTCCTGGACAGGAGACCAGCAAAGGGACCATCTTGCCACGTATGTCGCATCTCTTTGTGGATCATAGGAATGTGAAGAAGCTGTGTTGGCTCCCTGAGCTTGTGGGAGTGCAACAGTGTTATTGACAGTTTGCGGATTGGTTTTGCATCAGAAAAAAGCATTCATCTCTCCATGTTAATTGCAAAAGAAAAGGGGAATGCCTTTGAGTTTCAGAAAATCAGTTGAAGATTCTGCAGAGATAACATGTAAAGTGTGTGTTGTGGGAAGGCTATTTCTGTATTCCCCTGTTCAAAGCAGTAGCAAATAAGAGAGACTGGGTATTCTTACCTACTGCACTTCAATAGGAGGAGTGTCTAATTCATCAAAATGATGAAAATTCTATCAGGTAATGGAACTTTGCAGATGAAGTGAAGAGAAGCACTCTACACTGTTATGCATCTGGAGATCTCTAGAACTTGAGTTTTAAATAGGAATAGTACTGAATAGTAGCACTGTTGATGCTATTCTCCCCAATTCAGAAGATACTCCCTGAAAGAAAGGTGTTTGTTAGGACCCTCAGGCCACTAACAAGCCTTACTGGGACTAACCTCACCCTGGGGTCTCCACCCTGACCCATGGGCCCAGGAGCCCCATTTCACCTCAATTTGGGGCCATTAGTAACTTGTGTCTTGCATAAATTTGGACCCACAGTGTAGCCTTGCCTCTGGCCTCTCTCCTGCTGCTTGTAAGGGGACACCCCATAAGGAACCCAGACCTGGTTCCATGCATGTGATCGACCCTGTTACCAGCCCTTGGCTCTGCCTGCTGTTTTGCAGTCAGCCACTTCTGCCATTCCAGAAACTGTTAATAACAAACAGTCATTAAACAAATTTTAAAAGATTTCTAATTTTTATTTGAATGTGTAAGAAAAAAGTAAGACAAGACAGAGTGGCAGGCTGGTGGGAGATTTCAGCCTGGAACCCAGGAGACTTATCATGTTGTTGTCTCAAAATATTTTACTTCAGTGGCTAAGGGAGAGAGGAGGTTTCTGTAAGCAGAAAAAGCGGTAACAACTTATTTAGGGAAAGAAAAACTAATTTGCTGTCATATTGCATCTCAGTTGGGATCTAGAAATGAACACACACACATGCACACACACACACATGCAACTCCTGTGGTACTCTGCACTGGAAAGAAACCATCCTTTGTGTTCTGCTGAAATTCAGCACTGGCCAACTGTATTCTCATTAGTTGAATTGCACTGTATTTGTGTTCATTATGGAACCTGTGTCATCCTGTTACATTTATCCCTGTGTCTTGTACAGTTAACTTCAGTATCCTACTTCAGTGAGAAGTACAGAAAGTCCTAATGAAGTCAAGTACTTTAGAAGAATATCATTAAAGCTGCTTATCATCCTGCTGATTACGAGACTGTTTTGAAATAATTGGAAAAAATCAGAAATGCAAGATATATTTTTTTTATTATTTTTTAATTTTTTTTTGGCAGTGAAAAAGGTAACATATTTGTTTTCTTAGCACACATTCTCCCTGGTCATCAGTTGTTCTAAAACTGACATAAAAAATAAGTTAATGAAGATGGATTTGGGGCAAGTTAATTTTCCTTGCCAACTTGCAGCTGATCATTGAAGACATCATTGTGTCTGGATGACAAGAGGAAGTGTGCATGAAAAGTTGTTAAGCATGAGCTACTAGAATTGAATAGACAAGTCCTCAGGTAGTGCAGTTCAATGCTGACAGCTAAGTACAGCTGTATCAACTGAGCCCTTCACAACCTCTAAGGCACTCCACCTTCAGGGCAAAACTAAAGACTCTGCAATGAAGGATCCTCTTCATTGGTGAGGAGTCACTCCAGGCAAATCTCCATCCATACAGAAATAAAAATTCACGATGCTTCACAGTACACTCGGCTACCCAGTCACAAGCAGCTTCACATTGTGAATTCTTGACATTGTGTAGCTTCTGGCTGTGAAAGTAAATATAAACATGAGACCCCCCCTCACCTACCTACATTTTGTAGCCATAAGAGCAGCAGTCACACGTTAGAGTTTGTTCATGGCCTTTCTCATTAACCTAGAAATGGTAGCCAACTGAATGCCACAGCCTGAGAGATATGCCTCAATGTATAAACAAAACACTATGGAAAGAATGCACATGTTGCAATCTGCCTCAGTTTAGCTTAGTGGTTTTTTATTTAAACAAAAAGATTTCATTCTCATTTGCAAGTCCTCATGCTGCTATTAACTTCTCTACCTTAGATAAAGTGAAAGAAAAATATGTAAGCTGCTTTTATTGTTGTTATTACTGGTTTGCCCTAGAGGGAAAAGGACTAAGCTAGAAACCGTAAGAAAACATTATAACCTGGCAACTTAAGGGTGAACTATGATATCAGCAGTAGCCAAGTTCAGGCCTCCTTAGACAAACTGTGTCTGCAGGAAAGCAGAGCAAGTGCGACCACTCTGCCCCCCTCCAAGAGTTCTGAGCTTACTTTGTCTCCAGTCTGGTGCTGGTGTTTTTGCCAAACATGAAAATCACTGAGTCCCAGCTCCCAGCTCCAGCTCTAGTAATGACCCTGGGACCAGCAGTGAAGGGACTTCCTCCTTGGGAGGCTAGAGCTGTGCCCAGAGGAGGAGGTGCTGAGAGGACATCAGTGCCCTTGACCAGGATTTGGGAAGAAAAGGTCTGATGGACTGAAGCAGATTTTACACTCTAAAAGGCAGGTCTAGATTGATGGCTCTTATTCAGACAGAAAAAGAGCTTTTCAGGGGCTGGCCCACTGTGAATTTTTGCTGAAATCTGCCGATGTGTCTTTCTTTTCACGACGAGGTTGCCATGTACTGGATTCCATAGTAGACAGCTCTATGTCAGATGTAACTCAGATGGCAAGCATAGAAGCTGAAGCTGTCCAAGGCTTTTCTCAGCCGCACAGTTCCAAAAGGTGAATATGTACTGAAGTAGTATTTTGGGTCTAGAAGGCTTTTACGCCTGACTCCAGCCCTTTCTTTAGAAAATGCTGTCCCCTTCTCATGCACACAGAATGCAGAGCAGGTTTGGCACATTGCAGAGAAATCAAACCCTATGGATCTCACATGAGATTTTGTGGGGTTTTGTTTTGAAACT
Organism: Psilopsiagon aymara; assembly: GCA_024733675.1. Taxonomy (NCBI): domain Eukaryota; kingdom Metazoa; phylum Chordata; class Aves; order Psittaciformes; family Psittacidae; genus Psilopsiagon; species Psilopsiagon aymara. The sequence continues at coordinate 18,757 of JANRGW010014185.1, read as the reverse complement.
CATTTACTGAAGTCACCAAGTGATAAACCCACTGTAAAAGCCTTTATCCAAAAAGCAGCATAAATTATATTAGGACTGTATCACACATTACCAACCCAACTGTAGTTATTTAGGGTAGGATGCATCTCACTTGGTATATCATTGAATCTCCAGAGAGATTCTAAACCTCTATCAGAAAGATACACAGCATTTTCTCCTCCCTATTTAGTATGTCAGTAGCTGACCTCTCAGAACTGGAGAAGTAACTCATTGGTAGCTCTAAGGGGTTGGTTTTTCAAGTCCTAGAATGGTCATAGGCTTCTTCTAGCAAAAATGGCTCTTCAAAAGAGTAGGCTAGAATCAAACTACCTGCTGCTGGTTGCTGCCAAACTGTTATTTGGCCAGGTGATACTCACTGTATTAAGTAGACCCATGACTGTGTTCCTCTTCTGTGCATTTTCTGTGAACGTGTGTCCCCCAGTTAGCCAAAGTCCCTAGTGATTTAGGCATGTAATTTGAAATATCTGCAGTACTGTCATAATTGACTGAACACAGTCCTATTTAGGACTTCTGTCACGAGGACCTCTGATAAAAATTTACACTGTGATTGAGTAAAATATTCATGTGTAGACTGCAACTGTGCAGTTATATGAACCAGCTGTAATTTTAAAACCTGTTTTGTTGTTAAGCCATTAGTTTGGTTTTCAACTTAACCAAGCTAAAAGATTATTGGCACAATTTGAAATCTGATTTCCTGACATTCTTTAATTATTATACAAAAAATATCTAGAAGAAGTTTATGGTATGGATACTTGGGAGTAGGTAAAATAAATGGATGAATAGATAGAGAAATTTTCAACCTGTACTGGGACATGGTTTGTGTCTAGTCTATCTGATTCAGCAGTGAGTATTCAAAAGTCTGGGTACCACACTGCCCAGTGAAGAGGGAGGGTAATCTGGTTAATAATTTGGATAATTTGGCCTCAAAGACACAGGAACACTCCAAGGCATCATCAAAAAACTTTCAGGATTTTGTATAACCTGCATCATATTAATTTCCATTACTTTTTTATTCATTACAGGCACAGATTATCACTGCATTTCTGTTGTGTGTCATGCTGCCAGGTATGTTCTTCAGAACATGAGAAGCTATTTTAATCCTTATGTTTAGTAGAACATGTGCCTTTAAATCTAACTGATGTAATATTTGAGGCAGGTAATCTACATACAAATTGTGCAATAAGTTCAAAATATGCAGATAAGTTAGAGTATTGGGTGAGTAGAAGTTCTGCTAAAATTGGAAATTGGGAATTATTCTGTATGGAAGTGGAAAGAAACAACTGACAGGGAAAGTTATCAAAATGTGTCCTTGTCAAGTATGGGTGGATCATTACCTCCCAGGGTATGCCTTTACAGGACCAAATTAAATGAATCCATCAGCTGAGTTTTCTCGTTGCTAATAGCAGCTGGTTCCTCAAACGATATAAAGTTAAGTACTACAGGTGAAAGTCAAACCCTAGATTTTGTGGCATGCTATGGGTAAAAGAGTTAAACATCTGTAATAGAATTACCCAGTGCTGTCATTCAGGACTCAAGGTAACGGAGTTCATTCCACCATTCCTCACAAGTCTCTTCAGGGTATGAACAATTTCTGTGAAACTCATGATACACTTTAACTTTGTATTTGAAAGACAACTTCAGTGATAACATGGCATTTTGATCCCTATTTAATTATGGAGTCTGAGGACTCCATGAACACTGTTACATGCCCGCAGTAAAGCTTCTGAACTGAAATCCCGGGCACTAGTGATGCCAGTTGCTTACCCTAAATATAGCTGAACCCAGCCTCTTCCAGCTTGGCCCACCTCTGTTAACAGGGTACAGTGCTGGAGAATAAATTCCCTGAGCATCAGCAGAAGGGAGAGCAAAAGGCTTTCCTGCTTATGTAAAAATTTCTCTGTATGCTGCCATGCCAGTGTGCCTAACAGGTGGATGTGGTGCAGACTGCCTCTTCAACACTTTAATTCTTTGACCCGATTTCTCAAACTAACAAGGCTTAAGCAATTGTAGTGCCTTTCTGCTCTCATCCTAATGATACTTCAGTTTTCTGACCATTTTTAACTATATATGAGAAAGGGTTAGAGGCCTTGGAAATGTCAAACTTTTCATACATTTCATGCAATGCGATGCTGGGTGGAAGAGAGAGACCTGAGTTAGAGCTTCTTCACTCTGCTCTGGAAAAGCAGCACTTGATAGCACAGTCATGCTATGGGACACCAGGTAATTTTGCAGAGGCAGAGCAAACCAGGCTTCATTTCTTTCACTGCTCATAAAGTTGCTTGGTTTTAATTCTCATTTTTGTCTTTACTTTTGTTTTTTTCTTTTCTTCAATCACCTGACCTGCAAGTTAAGGCTACTCTTAGGAGTCCAGGATCTGGCACAGGCTTGAACCGGCTCCATAACTTCTAATTCACAGCATTACTTTCAGCATGAAATCTCCCAGTAGGTACCTCTCTGACCTTTTTCACGAATTTGGCTGGCCAAAATTGACCCAGAAACTAAGCAAAAACCTGGTTCTTTGATCTCTGCTGTCTCAGTGCAATTATTAATGTCCTTTATCTTCCTCACTGTGTAGGTAAAAAGCTGGAAAGCAGTAAAAAGCTGAAAGCTTTTTGTATCCCAATGTTTTCAGATCTCCAGTGGGGAAAAGCAGGAAATGTGAACAAATGCATTGCTAACAATGGGCTATTATGAGGGGAACACTAAAAATGGTCTGAAGCAATATTGCAGTAATGAATCAAAATTTCAGTGACCTATCGAAAATTACAGACAGTCTAAAACATTCTGGCTAAGAAATGTGTTAAGTATCCAAACAAATTTCTGATAAGAGAAGAATAATACATGCTTTTTACCAATTTGAATCTGAACATTTTCCCCACAGTTTTAATTCTTGCCTTTTTTTTATTTGGGTGCTTGACTTTGTAGCCTTAAAATAATCTTTTAATTTAGGTGTATAATGTTTTATTTCATGGTATGTTTTATTTCCTTATTAAGCACAAAAATATTATCATTTGGTTAAACTGTTTCGGAAAGACTGGTCAGATGGTGGTTTACATGTGCTAAACTTTATGTACACAAACATACCACCCCTTTTTCCGGTCTGAACTGTAGGTGCTTTTAAGCACCTACTTCAGGAGAGGCTTTAGTGGGGTTATACAGATCCCACAGTATCACGAAGTCCAACAAAAATAGTTCAGGCTGAATGAACCAGTTATTGACATGATGGGCTTTTTACGCTATCCACACAGAGCTCTAACCACATAAGAGACTAGAAACCACCAACACAGCAACCTGTGGAGTTCAGTAAAGAGAGAGATGTTGTTTCAGAAAAATATATACTTCCTCCAGCATGGCATCTAAGTCATGAAGTTCTCTTTCAGAGGGGGGGGTATTAATGTAACAGAGTTGGATGGCAACCAGCTGTTATCCTTACATCACACTTCAGCCACTTCATGCCTCTTTGATATTTACTGTAATATAGACATTAGGGCTACAGGTGTGAAGTTCATATCAGTGTTCATCACATGCACAGGGATGTCTGTACAGAGGTTAAACATCAGAGGGGCTTGTGCACACGTTTCATTTCAGATTTCACACAGTCATTTCACAGTAAATAATATGTAAGTTCTCTCCATCCTAGAAAATGAGATACTGCCTCTGTTCCCCACACCAGGAACCAGGAATGTTCAAATTGTTCAATAAGGCACTGAGGTTATGCAAAAGAGGTGACTGAACATCAGTAACTACCTGAGGAAAGTCCATAATTGCATTTACTTTCTAGGTGATCTAAGACTCATCTGTGTGGTTGTCTTCAGGATTTCTTTGAACTTTTCCAAAATACTGGAAAAATAGTACTTCGATAATTTAATGTCAGACTTTAAAATGTCCATATCAACTTGCTCCTGTCTACATAAAACGTGGCTTTTGGGAAAACCTCACTTATTTATTTCATTTTCTCCGAATTCTGGTATTAATTTTCCCCCGTTGCTCCCAACGTAAGCTTTTTATGATCACTATCAAATCTCTATATATCCCTGTTCTTTTCTGCATGTTCTGACATCTCAGGCCAAGTATGGATCTTAATAGTTTTTAATAATCAAACATATGATGCCAGCTCTGATAAAGAAAGGGATGGTTTTTACAGCAGGCACTTCAGTGGGTTCTTCTGTCCTCAGACTCATCATGTCTGAAATAGAAAGAGCCATGAACACCCACTGTTTTATTTTCTGAGAGCGCCTGCAGCGAAGTGCTATGTGGGAGCTCAAAACAGGCATGCTGGGCTTTAAGGGAGGAACAACTGAACAACCTTAACTAACCTCTTCCAGAAAGGCTTCTAAGGCAGGTGCACAACTGCCCTAATGGCAATCCTAATGGTTAGCATTTGATCAAACTATGTGCCAAACACAAGCTGTATTAGTAGAAAATATGGTATGGTTTTAGCTGTTTATCAAATAACCTAAACCAGAGGTGTTTATCACAGTACAGTTACACCACATTAGAGCACTACACCAATTTTATTCCAGCTGTAAGTTAAATACATGTAAGGAGGCACATGAATAAAAGGTTTTCTCTAATTAATACTTTGCTACTTTTCAGAGATGAGCAAACAAATCTGGTGCCCATGTTTGTGCTGGGTTTGCCATGGGGGGAGCATCCATACAGATAGTCACTGTTTGGCCTTGCCAATGCAGTTCCTGCAGCAGCTTTTCTTAGTTCATAGAACTGCAAATACACTTCAATGTTTGTAAATACATGGGTTTAGGGGTTTAGTCCATTGAAAAACTACCAAATGCTCCCAAACCCAGGTAAGGTATCTCATACAGGTAGCTCAAAGCCCCCCTCCAAACCACTAGACAAAAAAAAAGCTTGAGTTTCCATATGGTGGGTATTCAGAATGGGAGCATAGTCCTACCAAAGTCAGCAACATCATCCAGACATGCCTGAATTAATTCTAGTACCATAAGGCATGAGAACCTAAAGCTTCACATTAGGGTAGGAGGAACATTGGTTGCTGTGTGTCTGTTAGGCTTTGAGTCCTGACCCAGCTCAGGTATTTGTATGTGGAATTGTTCTACATGGTGTTGATGTACCCTCAGTCTCTCTGTGCCTCAGTTCTTCCCCAGGTCACAGAGAAGCAGATGGCAAGGCTTTTGGATACAGAGGTAGTAAATTCCTCGTTTCCTAAATGAAATTAAGTACTTTTTTTTTTAAACAGTGAGGTACACAGTGAGGTTTGAAGTGTGTAATATCACCTATCAAGTCTGGCTGAGATGTGAGGGGCAGAAGGGCAGAAATTAGCAGGCATTTGGGAAGAGCTTTGTGCCTTAAGTGACTTCTGTGGTGCATTTCACTTCTGCAGTGACTGGAGAGCGCTGTGCTGGGATATGCTCCTGCTGATGTGGCACCAGAATTTCCAAGTTTGTCAAGTAGAAGGTATTCTTGTTACCTCCGCCTCCTTTTGTATGCTGCAGCCCTACAGACGTGGCAGCTTCCTGATCCGATTCCCAATTATATGGTATGCACGCTGTATATCCCTGGTGAGGGTCAGGACAAGAAGAGAGTCAACAATTCCAAATTAAGAGCCACACAGCACAAAAAAAAAAAAAAAAAAAAAAATAAGGAGAAAAGTGATCAGCCCGGAGTAAAAGCAAAGGCATTCATTTTTTTTTCCCTTTCCACAGAAAAGTTTGGTAGTGGCACAGCTTGGTACACTGAGAGTGGGAGTCGCTAGGTCTCAGGATCTGAGCTTTATTTGTTGTCTTGCAGTTCCTCAGTAACATAAAATATTTATTGTTAAGATTTTACTAAAGTTAGCAAGATGGAAACATTTGCAAGGGAAATCTTCATCCTCTTTTGCCTGCCCCTTCTGAAAGGGAGAAGCTGGGATGCAAGATGACTCAGTCCCTGGGACTTTTAATTTTAAGTGTCTACAGCTGCTGTGAGTGAGGCCAGGCTATGGAACACCCGGAGCCTTGCAGGGTTTTATTACCCCCCTTCCACGTCATCCTGCAGTTCTCAAATCCCTGGAAGAACTATTCAAGCAGAGCAGGGGGGAAGGGAATCCTCTGCTTTTTGACCTGCAAGTTTTCTTGCGCTCCATTAAAGTGTTTTCATCTTTAACCCATAAGCAAGCATTTGTTTTGCCAACATTCATTACAAGTGCATTTCTACTTCCCCTGGGGTTTGGAGCACCAAGAAGTGAGGATTTTCCTTTTCACCGTGGAAAAGGATATTTTGCCCCTCTCCTCTGTGTCTGTACTATGAGTTAGAAATAAGTTGTTCTGCTACCTCTGAAGCTTTCCATTCTTAAATGCAAAGGTACTTGGTTGTAAAAACGATGCTAGGGTAGTAGCAGTATTTATGAAAGTACACAGAGTGACATAAAGCTAGAGGACACTTCTCAGTTCTATACCTCGAATAGGATGTAGTTTGTCACCGAGCTAGCGGAGTAAATCACTAGCAATTTGCAGCTCAGTGTAAAGGTGCTCACATTTGTTTTAGAAAAGCACACAGCTCATGAGCTGTATTCTTCGCAGCACTAGAAAGAGCAGTTTTAATGAATGGCAAATGTCTAAACTTCCCTGCTCTCCCCACTCGCCCAGAAGTTTCCCTGCTCCATGCCACAGCATAAACCCTGTATGTGGCATTATTTTTTTTAACTCAATCTGAGCTGATTCACATAGCTGTGCAACAAAAGGGTGAAAAACATAATCTGGAAAACACATGCCAGATAGGGGCAGGGCTTCAAACAGTCTGCGAAGTAAGATAAAAAGAATCTCATGGAGAAACTCTGCTAGGAGAAGCTGGCTTCTTTCACTTTGTGACGTGTCAGGAAAATACAAACGATGATAGACCGTATTCAGGCTAAGCACAAAGCCTGGGCAAAAGCACGGAATAGCTTTTGCTAAACTGCCCCCTGGATCTTGAGGAGGAGATGCACCAGAGCTCAGGATCGCGCAAGTTAAGGAGGAATCTGTAATGCTTTTGAATACAAGTGCCTTAAAATAATGAGATTTTGGACAATATGAGATCACCAATGTAAAATGAGAAATGGTAAAATAAAAATTCACGAATGCTGTGAATCTTCCTACTTTTTCAAAGTTTGGTAAATGTCAATTTTACATTGCTTGAAAAGTTTTTCATATTGCTTTTTAATTGTTTCTGATAGTTTGGGTGATCAGCATTTTTACTAAAACCCCCTTTTTACTTGAAATGTATATAAAAAAGCTTTAAATAAAAAACTTTTTTTGTTGCTAAACCCCCTTTCATTACTAACATCCATCAGTATTTCGTATAATACATGGGGTATGTGTGTAATTAACAACAATTTTATTTAATTCTTAAGCAAAAACATACTGAAAGGTTCACAAATAACCAACATTAAAGGGAAACTGATTGCTCTTCAGGGAAATTTTCTGATTTGCAAGACCCTAATTAAAAAGAAAAAAAGGATGAAAGATATTGAAAAACTCTTTCCCTCCGTAGCAAGTACCCACTTCACAGAATCATGGAAATGTTTGCTGATTGGGATCTTTGGAAGTCAATTAATTCAACTTCCTTCTTGAAACAGAGGAGTTTCAAGCACTGTATCAGGTCAGCTGTGAGTGAAAAGGTAATTCATCTCCCGGGGCTGTTACCTCTTTTTGTCTCTGTGATGAGATTTCTCATTAGGCCTTTCTCAAAGAAAGGGCAAATGAACAGAGAGCTAAGATGTTAAGAAGAATTTTTCAAGAACACCTGCACAAAATAGGGGATGATATGAATTAGTCTCCCTCATGACTAAGCCATGGGGGGCATTCCCTGTTTCCTGCTGTGATATCAGAAGCTCTCATCTACATTACAGCTGTAGCCTATGTTACATCACTGTGCTTAATTCTTGTGGTTTTAGGGAAGGGGAATCACTTGTTCATGAGAAATCACTGAAGGAAGAATTTGTAAGGAATGAAGCAAAACAGCAGCTGGAGACATGTTTTAGAAATCAGCTTAAGATAAAAAGTCTTTCAGTGGGACTGCCTTAGAAAATATAATCAAATATCTGCCATTATAAATGATTGATTCAGATCATTTCATTATTGTCTGAAGAGCTTATATGTGAGTTGTGCTCGACTCAGTATTCTCAGGGCTCATTTAAACAGAACACTGAAGCATCTGAGTGTGACACCACAGTGAGGGCAGGAGGTGAAAGACTTTCAGATTGGGATTCAGAATAATCTTGAAAAACTGGAGAAAGGAAGCATAATAACAGTACATTTCAATTATGATTCTATGAATAAAAACAAACTCAAGCAAATTAAGTTTAGGAGGGAAAAGGAATAGTTACGTAAATAGACAATGAATAGGTGAATGATAACACTACAAAGAAGCATCTGGAGAATATGGAGAAGGCTAAACTGAATGTGAATCAATGGTACAGCCTCTTTCCAGTCATTCAGAAGTATGTTAATAAGAACATTGTATGTAAGCAGTTACATTGCGTTTTTCAATGCTGATGAAGTCTCAGCATTTTTTTACTCTTGGGATGCATGGGGGACAAATTGAAGAGACCAAAAGAGAGTGAAAGGAAACAAGTGAGCAAGTAGATATTTAACAAGTTAGGTAAGAGTTTTAACATACCAGTTTTGAGGAAATGAAGATTGAATGGACATATAATCCATATTTTTCCAGCATGTGAAAGGTTGCTTGCGTTTCATTTGGGGCAAGCAGGTAATATTTTTATTCTTTAAATGCCAAAAGACTTGAATTAACTGTTAGAGAAAACTTCCCAGTAATGCTGCTGACCTACTGACACTTTTGAGAGATGGCAGAAATAACTTCCTTAGAAGTTTTAAAAATATATCACGTATATGTCAGAACTTGTCTGGAGATACTACCCTTGCTTAGAGATAGATTAAGCTGACTTATTGACTTCTCAGCCCTGCACGTCTAATATATTTAATAGACTCAGTTTCTAATTTCAATGTCTGCCTAAAGAGCCTAGCTTTGTAAAACCGTGTCAGGAGCTGGGAACTTTTCATGACGACAGCAACGCTGGTGATCAAGGACTAAAAAATCTGGCAAAGAACGGTGACTCTCAGAGCCACCTGTCCGAAGTGATTTGTTACTTTTGCACATCAAAGAATATGGTATGCATTTTCTGATATGAAACCTCTGATTTTGCTTCAAAGCTGCCTAAAACTTTTCTTCCAAGTGTTGCTTTGGACATGAGATTCCTGCATCCCTCTTTATGTCCAGCCCAAACTGGCTATGGCTACCTTGCTAAATTACGCAGTGCCTGAGGGCCTTCCTGAGCACTATAAATGATCTGTACTGTCAGAAAGGTCCCTGAACTGCTTTTGGCACATGCTAGTTTATAGTCTGCCAAACAATTCTGTAGTACCGTGCCTATTCTAGCCCCCGAATGATCTTTGTATCTAGCCTAGCAGTGAGAAAGGGTTTGCTGGCCTAGGTGTGTGCCAGTACCTGGGTGCTTGAATCTGAGCACAGAATACTTCTGGACATGTCTGGTGTACCAGTACAGATATGGACACTTTGTCTTCATTATGAGTCTGAAGTTGCATCCTCATTTATGTTTCTAATAAGGTCAAAACCAACATTTTCACTTCATAGCTGTTGAGATATTGTAAGAGATGATAAAATGCAGGTTTGAAGTCATACAATTTGAATATGAGAAAGAATATATTCTACTGGGTTTCAGGAATTATTAAACCACTTCCTCAAGAGAGATCTGTGCCTATTACCTGGATTTCCTTTCAAATCCAGATTAGTGTTGTCAGTCACAGAGGAAGGAAATATTTTTTTTTTTTTACAGATTAGAATTTGTAAAGTTTCTGTACCATGTAATATACTCTCATGGCAGTGAAATCCAAGTGATTTTAATATTTTTTTTGTTGGTGAAGGTTTTATTTAATAAAGAACTGTCATAGATCTCATGTCTAGAATAAACTCATTAAATGACCAAGCAGAAGAACTAAATCAAAATTGCTTTCCTTATAATTGACATTGTTGTCCTGCTGAGAGTTATTTGCCTTTGGTTTGCACTTTGTCAGTGTGCTGAGTTTAAGCATCCCTGAAATGGAAAGGAATTAGTCTTAGGGTAATGATGTATCTCTAGAAGCAGGCCCATGTGAACCTTATGGGGTTCAACAAGTTCAAGTGCAGGGTCCTGCCTCTGGGTCAGAGCAACCCCCTGTGTCAGTACAGGCTGGGGGATGAAGGGATTGAGAGTAGCCCTGAGGATGACATCTTGGGGGTACTTGTGGATGAAAAGCTGCACATGAGCCAGCAGTGTGTGCTCACAGCCCAGAAAGGCAACCGTATCCTGAGTTACGTCAAAAGGAGCGTGACCAGCAGGTCAAAGGAGGTAATCCTGCCCCTCTACTCTGCTCTTACAAGACCCCACTTAGAATCATAGAATAGTTAAGGTTGGAAAGGACCTTAAGATCATCCAGTTCCAGCGCCCCTGCCATGGGCAGGGACATCTCCCACTAAACCATGCCACCCAAGGCTCTGTCCAACCTGGCCTTGAACAATGCCAGGGGTGGAGCATCCACAACTTCCCTGGGCAACCCATTCCAGTGCCTCACCACCCTTACAGTAAAGGATTTCTTCCTCATATGCAATCTAAACTTCCCCTGTTTAAGTTTGAACCCGTTGCCCCTTGCCCTATCACTACAGTCCCTGATGAAGAGTCCCTCCCCAACATCCCTTTAAGCTCCCTTCAGATACTTGTAGTACTGTATAGAGTTCTGGTGTCCTCAGCACAGGAAATGTTCCAGAGGTCAGAGGGCTGGAGCATCTCTGCTATGAGCAAAGGCTGAGAGAGTTGGTCTTGTTCACCCTAGGGAAGGGAAGGCTCAGGGGAGACCTTATTATGTCCTTTTATAGGGGGGACTTAAAGATGGGGACAAACTTTTTAGAGGGTCCTGTTTCAGTAGGGCAAGGGGTAATGGTTTTGAATTAAAAGAAGACAGATATAGATTATATGTAAGGAAGAAATTTTTTACAATGAGGGTAGTGAAACACTGGAACAGGTTGTCCAGAGAGTTGATAGATGCCCATCCCTGGAGACATGCAAGGCCAGGCTGGATGTGGCTCTGGGCAACCTGGTCTAGTTGAAAATGTCTCTGCTTATTGCAGGGGAGTTGAACTGGGTGTCCTTTAAGGATCCCTTTCCACCCAAACTATTCTATGATTCTATGATCTTTTCTGGTCAAAGCAAAACCCACTTTGATACTCCAAGCAAGGACCCACTGGCACAAAATGATGGGGGATAACAGTGTTATACTTGCTGTTAGTTATCTGTGATAGTGCCTTCCTCCAAAATTCCTACCTACCTATACATATGTGCAGATGAAGCCTGATACCTTCTTAGCTGAAGACTTACAGTTGGCCTAAGAAAGCAGTGGAGTTGACTGCCTTACAAATTTTGAGCAAGACTGCCTGTTCTTGCGTCCACACTACCACCTGACATTTATTTTTCTTTCTTGGCAAGGTAACTGTCTACTTGGAATACTAAGTTATATAGCTTGAGCAAAATCATAAAAGCAACTTATTTTAATGCCAGAAATATTAGCATTGTAATAGCAAGAAGAAACCTGAATCTCTTCCATAGCCATAATTTGCATTTCCTTCTTTTTCAGATTAGAGTGAAGCAAACGGCAAAATTCTTTTCTTGATGTATAATTGAATTCATATTTTAGGTAACCTTATGGATAGAACCAACTCAGGCACCTAAGGCATAAATGTTTGCTTTTGACTGCCCTTTATTTTCTGTGGTCAGTTTTAGGACCCAATTCATTTTGCCTGTGACTGTGGTGATGTTTTGACCATTTCTCCAAATATTATGTGGGAGACAAAATGACCAGCTCAAGTGTGAGAGTCTCCATACTGTGACTGGCTCCCATAGATACCTCATGGCTAGGGAAACCTAAATGCTAATGCATGGTTTGTAAGCACCAGAGTCTCCTAAATCTTGTCCTAAAAGGCCTCTTCTCTCATGCATCCATACGAATTATATGCTCAGTCCATGGCATAACAGAAAAAAACCACCATTGATGGAAGCTTGTGAAGCAGCCACTTGATGTGTATGCTACATTTTCTAATCATGGTCCTTCCTGATGCTTGGTAGTACCAGCTTGTCATGCATACGCAAAATTTCACTATTAGGAACATTTCTGGCAGCAATGTGAAAGGATAGATGGGAGGCACAGGCTGCGCTGGGGTGAACTAGTGAACAAAGCAAAGAGTTGAAACCTGCATATATTTAAGACAAAAGCGGTTTAACATCTTTACTGATGTTATCAGAAACTCCATGGGGTTTTTGGCCAGGGGGTAGCCAGTGAACGTCTGTTGGTGCAGAAGGTGCCGGCACCTGAAAGCCAGACTTCTTGAGGTAGTCCAGGACTTATGGAAGAGCATCTTCTTCATGGAGTGTAACACCAACCTTTCTTCCCTTGTCATGGACTGGAAGGCTGGGAGAAACAGGAACCATGGAGGTAGACATTTTGAAGTGGATGACAATGTTAGGGGAAGAAAAAAAGGAATGATAGGATTCCCTCAAATGATATAGAAGAAATGCAGCCTGAATGGGTCTGAGTTTTATCCTCAGAAAAGGTAGGGCTGGGTGGGTTCCTAAGGAGGAGGAAGCTGTCAGAGATTTGCTGGCTTTCAAAGACAGCAGTTCTTAGCACTAAGACGTTATTTTGTTCAGAAGGGATTTGAGTAACTTACAAATACCATACAGGACAGCTTTGCATGGGCATCAAATACACCACTGTAGAGAGGATTGCTCTTCTGCTCCCCAGCTTAGCAAACACAATTGTTCTGTCATCCCCTGTGTGTACCGGGAGCTGTTATGATCTTACCCTGCAAAGTGCTTTTCATCTGAAGCTCATGGAAGTTTTTCATACTATGACTAAGCACCATTGTCGCCATTTCAAGCAGGGGGAAACTGAGGCATTAAGAAACACGATGATTTGCTTTAGATGGTTCAACATGTCTGTTACACATGCAGCAGCATGAAAATTATTTTGAGGTAGAGAGGTTTGTAGAGTAAGTGGGCTTTGGTTTATATTCATGCTATTTTATATGAATATCAATAGATTGTTCAGAATCTGCTTTCACTTCTTTCCCTACGAGGAATTTAAGCTAATATTTTTCCCTTTCTCTGTATCAGAAGGTATCCTGGTGATTGAAGAGAGACAACAACAGGCATTTTATTTCTCCAGCTCATTACACATTTATATAACCAGAGTGAAATCTGTTTTCTGTTAGCAGAGAGAGGAGGCAGAGTAAGGGTTTTTCATTTTTTTCTTTTCTTTCTTTTTTTTTTTCTTATGTTAACAGACCCAGAAGTTGTCTGGAAACTGTGCCAAAACAATAGCATAAAACGAATGCATCTGGAAGTCATTAGGGAAGCTTGGAGCGGGCAGTGATTAAAGCAGGATGGAATTTCTACTTCTTTTTTTTTTTCCTTTACAGTTTCTAAGCCAATCAAAAGCAACTTTAAGTCCAATCAAAACCCCCCACTTTTTAACCATATGAATATGCAAGAAAAAGAATTCACCCTCATTTCCCTCCTGAAGGCAATTCTAATTATTGTTTCTGTAATACCTCCCAGCACAGGTCCCTGTACTATCTGGAGAGTTCAAAGCTCTATGTTTGTTCTGCCTTTTTTTTTTCCTTATAGTAGTCACTGGAAAATTCTAGCTTCTTGCTTAAAAAAACCCTAACAGCTAGAATGTTATACTGGCATTGCAAAATAAAGGGCTATAACTTGGAATTAAAGCCAGATCCCTGCAGAGGATTACAAGAATAAGATTATGAATGAAGAACTGTCTTTTCTTCAACTTCTTTCACTGCCAGATCTGTCTGTTTGTGGGTAGCCATTTTCCTCCTGTAGCCATCAGTTCTGTGGGCCAGGCAGTTATAGTCTCCTCCCAATAGCTCTTGCCAATTTATCCTTGAATGCAGCAGTCATAGCCAGCTAAATAATGCCTAGATCCTCCTTTCCTAACTCCTTGAAACCCCTCATAGGACATCCTTCTGCTTAGCATAACTGGTGATGCAAAGGTCTGAAGACATCATCTTTATTATACTGCTAAAATCCAAGTTGTTTTCATTCCATTTCCAATTGTCTGCAGCAGGAAATCGAATCTGCTGTAAAGTCAGAATCAGCTGCAGTCAAAAATTTGGGAATCCACTTGTCTCAGCTGATTTTAAAGATAAATGACATCATACAGAAACATCCATTGATCACATTTCATCACCACAAAAAGGGTGCTATCTTCTAAATTAATAGACACTGTTGCTGGTACCTGGAAAGATCATAAGGAAGTGGTCTCTCTCTTTACATTTTCATACACAGTGTTTGTACTGCACTTCACTGTTGAGGGTGTCATGCTTGCAAGCCTGTGATGCTCCATTTTGTAAAAAGAAAGGTATTATTTGTGCACTATTTCCAGTGGTCTTGGGTCTAAAATTTGAAAACCAGTTCAAAACTGGAAAGAACAGTACACTGAATGGTGTTAGCAGTGGATGTCTTCTGTTGTCGGAGTGCCCTGTGGACTTGATCAGACATGAAGTCCCTTATTCCGCAAGTGTCTGTGGTCAGGAAAGCACCTAGCTAAGCGCAAAGCTATTGTGAGGCTTCCTTAATTAACACTTGGATGAGGCTTACACAAAATGAAGTGTTGCACATATGGAAATATAAGTATTACAGCTATGACAGCTCTATGTCTCTAAAGCATCTGCTGGCTGAAATGATTGCAGAACTTTAATCATCAGCAAATAAATACATGTCTAACTCTGCAACTGAAATATACCAGCCATCAGCATAGTTTTATTATGGAATAATTCATTTTTCCTGTACTCTATAGCATCATAAAGATATGATAATAAGAGATCATATGCAGACATCCCATTTCAGCCATTTCACTGGCAGGAGCCCTACAGACTGAAGAAGGAACAGAGGCTATGTCCTGTGCGTGCAGCAACCCATAGGTACAAAGGGATGAGCTGTGAGTGTTGCCTGAGCACAGGTGACCGTTTTCCGTGGCTCCTTGGACTGACTTTTCAGCCTGTATCTCCTCAAGGATTATGGGAAAATCATATTCAGGGATTTTGCCTGGCATTTCTGTTAGAGGATCAAATGGTTTTCTGCCTCCTACTGCCTTAATATAAATCACTAAGGTGTAGATAACAGGAATTAGCCTGTTTTAGTTTGGGATCTCCATATATATGTATACATTTAGTCTAAATACATACAATCAATGCTCTCCATTTAACAATCCCCATCTCATTTTCTTATTTGAACTTTGGAGCTGCTTATGATATTGTTTCATTTTTGTTGCCTATTTTTTTTTTTTTTTCAGCAGTTCTCTATTTTATCCACAAACAGTGATGGGATCAATGGGTCATCTCTCAAGCTATTGCTTCCTGCTGTGAACACTGTTAAATGTTGACCATCTGGGACTGGAGAGATTTTTCTTGAGGCCAGGTGCAGGTGCAGCATGAAAATCAGCACAGGCTGCAATAGCACTGGGAAAAAGGTTTATAAGAGCTTGTTTCCTCTATGTTTTTCTTAATTTCCTAACAAAGACCACAAAACAAGTGAAAGAATCCAAGTGGGAGATGTGAAAGGTATGACAGTGTGGGAGCCTGAAAACAAGAGGAAGAAATTTGAGTAACACTGACCACATGGGACTGACTCCAGATGTTTTTTTCACATGGCACAGTATTGGAGTCCTCTCTCCCATGAGTAACTCCACTGAAATTAGTAAAGCCACTTACACGAGTAGAGCATGAAGCATTAGCCCTTCAGGCAGAGATGAGGTTAATCCATGAACAGTGGCAGCATTTTGGGTGCTCAGTCTCTATTTCAGACAAATAAGCTGTAGTCAGATTTGCAGCAAAATTAGGGATGCAAGAAGAAATCTGTGTGACTGAAAGTGTGACCATGAATTGTGGAGCCCAGGGGCTTTGCGAAGGTGCAAGGTAAGATTAATTTCTGCATGCCCCAAAAACAGACTGCAGAAACCATTGAAGAATTAGGAACAGGAAAAATTCTTCTTATACAGACTCATGGAGTATCATAATACAGTGACTTTTTTTTCCAGTCCTTCTTCTCACATGACGTCTCTGTTGTTAACTATAGAAATGAAATTCCCTGTGAAATTCATGTATTTCTGTCAGCATACCCAAAGACGACAGAGCAAACACGTAATTAATATAAATGATAGCCCCAGGAAGCTTATTAGCATAATACTCATTTATTCCCCTATTCTTCATGCTTTGACCTTTCCCAAAGGAAATTGAATATGTTCTGAGTAAATAAAAAACATCTTGCAAACAGTTTCATGTGAATTACCTTGATGGTATCACCTTGACCTTTGCAATCAGGTATTGGTAATTATATAAGCAAATGATTACCCACACTCCTACATTTGAGCAGACTTATCCAGCTCCTCAGGGATGGACATGGAAACCACAAGTAACAGTGGCCATTTGCCAACAGAACCATCAGTACTACCACCATTTCAGAAATTAATTACCCTAGGTTACCCAGTCTTTTCCAGAGGTGAGAGTTTCCTGCCAGGAATGAGGCAGGCAGGGTGTAAGGACTGCTTTTCCAGTCCTGAGGAATCAGGGGGTTTCAGTCTTCAAGCCTGTCAAGCAAGGATGTTTGACAAGGTGAGTTATTGTTCCCCTCTCTCAGTGTTACTGCAGAACCTGGGAAATGGCAGGGAGAAAAGAAAGAAGATGCTATGAGAATAGATGTACACTCCAGACTAATTCTGTGGAGTTGGGAATTTAGCTGTGATATGGGATACACAGACCCAAATTCTTGCTCAGGGACAAAAGAAAGACTTAGGTGTTGGAATTCAGCACTCCAAATTCTTGGTTTTCCCTGTTAAATCACCCCATTTCAGAAGGAAATGACAGAACAGGGAACCAGCTGCTGGACACCGTCAACCTTCCCTCCTGTCACAGGGTACAGAAAATAAGAAAAAGAGGGGGAAAGAAAATCAAGACATTGAGACAAAGTGATAGAAATTTTTCTTTTTCTGCGCATGTTTCTATTACAAAGGACCCCCTAAATTTCTGAGCAAAAATGTTTTTACAGAAAGACATTGGGAGAGATTATTTACAGCATGAAATAAGATGCTTGATGCACAAGAGAAGGTATCTCTTCCTATGTACTGGTAAGGGACTATGTGGATAGTTCAAATGAAATTAATTTTAAAGAAGTCACCAAAATCAACATTTGTCCTGTAAAGAAGGTGAAGGGAAGTGGAATGGACAAAAAATGAATACTTGGGATTCCATATACTGGAAAAAAATTCCCTGAGAGATTTCTAAAGAATCTTTAAGTTAGAGAACTTTGTTTAAAACTGCAAGGGAGAGATCTGGAGAAATCATGATGTCACAGAGCTTCTAATTTGAACCTCAGAGATGACCTCAAAGACATGAGAACAGTGGAGTAGGAGGGGAAAGAGAAAATGAGCTAGAAAATGATTTTTTTAGACCCTAAAACAAATGGTAAAAATGTTCTCCAACTATATAAATGAAAGAGCAGCAGGAAAGAAGAAATGGCTGAGTAAGCAGTGAGAAAGTAGTGAAAGATGAGAGAGAAAATCTAGTTAAGTACTTCATTTTATTCTTCATTAAGAAGGAAATGGTTTTTTCCCTGAGAATTCAGAAAAATTTCATGTTGACATTAAAACTTAAAAAAAACAAAACAAAACAACCCCCCAAAAGTCTAAATGAATACAGTCCAGGTCATTTGTATTGTTCATCTTTCTGGGCCTACCTTGTCATGACACCTAATCTCATACTGAAGCTTTTCAGATCTGTAGAGACCATGCTGTAAAAGTGATTGTTGCCAGCATTTTCTCTGAACTGAATATAACCCAGCACTTAGTAAGGGGAAATATTCACAGTGAGTATCTTAGGAACTTTGAAGAAAGAAAATAAAGATCATTTTTTTATCTGTTAAAGAAAATTATGGAGTGCATTTCTGTGATTGTGTTGGTAACTGAGTGGCTAGTGGGACACAAACTTATTTCAGTGTAGTTAATGTACGCAACTGCACTCTCTGGTGAAGAGTATTTGCTGAGACTGACCTTACTGATCATATCAGACCTATATACTGTAATAAGTATTGCTGGCAATGCTACAGGAGCAGTGAGATACAAGTAAGTACACCTGGTAAAATATAACCTAGGTCTGCTAACAAAGTTTTGAGACTCTTCTGTCCAAAAATCAGCCACTTAACATAAAGGAGGCATAGAAACTGAAAGCACAACAGAAACCTCCTCCTTTCACATACTCTTATCTGTCTTGGTTTAAGCCCAGCCATCGTAACTCATGCAGTTTCTCTCTCACTCCGCCCCCTTCCTTCCCCACTGCTGCTGGAGGGATGGGGAGGAGAATCAAAAGAATGTAACTCCCACAGGTTGAGATAAAAACAGTTCAGTAATAACTAAGGTATAACACGAACCACTGCTGCTACCACCAATAACAATAATGACAAGGGAAATACAAGGAAAGAGAATACAACTGCTCACCACCTGCCATCCGTACCGAGCCTGACCAAGCAGTGATCTCACCCTTCTGGGTAACTGCCCTTAGTTTTTACATCCTGGGCATGACGTGCTGTGGTGTGGAATACCTCTTTGGTCAGTTTGGGTCAGGTGTTCTGTCTCTGCTTCCTCCCGGC
>JANRGW010014184.1:0-37247 GCA_024733675.1 Psilopsiagon aymara | reverse complement strand
CCGTTTATTTTTTTTTTTTTTTTCCCCCCTTTTTTCCGGCGGCCGCTGCTGACATTCTCCCAAAACGTGGATCTTTCTCCCATTTTGAATAGGAACACCCGAGCTGGTTCCCCAGGCGGCGCGGGTAGGGGGAGGCCAGGGGCTGGAGGGCTGCGGGAGTCCAACACTCCTTTAAAGTCTTTGCTAACATTTGCTTTTTCTAGCTGCAAGAAACTTTCCTTCTCTAGGATTTATAGCGCCTGTATGGGTTTATTGAAGCGGGGGGTGGTGCCGAGAGGGGGGTAAGCGTGGAGCTCAACAGATCAAGATAGTTGAGAATAATTCACTTTCCGTTCTTTATCCCGAGGAGCCTTTTACAAAGGCAGAAGTTGACAGGACCGGGAGAAGGTGATTTTTGAAGCTACAGATGTTGCCTTTCCCTTTGCAAGGAGGCTGGTTACAGGGCAAGTTAAGATGCAATCTTGCCCCTGAAGATCTTTATCCACGCTTCCCAGTCACAGCCAGCTCTTTGCTACCCAGTGAGATTAGCTCAGCCTCACCCCATGTTTATCTGCCGATCATTTGGCGATAAACACATTAATTATATCTCATTGCTTACATGCCGCTTTGTAATGATATTTTATTGATTTAAATTGTCCCTGAGAGTGTGCAGTGAATTAGGGTAGCTTTATTTAAAGGTACAACAACATTTGCACGTACAGTTCTTTGCTTTCTCAGGCATTTAAAAAAACTCCAATTCACTACTGGGGGAAAATACAGGCTTCCTATTTTGTTGCCCTTTTTAATGTAATGAATACTAAAAATCATCTGGATTCCAGCACACAGATAAGTAAAGGGACCTGCAGCATCTCCGAGGCAATCAGCTGAATCTGGAACACCCTTTCCACAAAGACCAGTTAACTTTGTATTTGATGGTTTATTAGAAAGTGAAAGAAACCCGAGCTGTGTTACTTTTTACTCAAAGGTAAATGAGAGTAACTGAGGGAAGTCTGGAGGGACGATTTGGAAGGGATGAGAAGGCTGCTAATGCAAAACCATTTCCTAGCAGCAGAGACTGGTAGAGAGGTAGGAGATGGTGTGTAGGTTGTCAGCACATGGTTTGATTATGAATTGTGCCCTTTAGCCCAACAGAAATATTAGTGTGCTTATGTAGTAGAAGATCACAGAGTCAGAATTTGATCATTTTACTCCTGCTCTAATGCCACTGTTTCAGGGAAGAGTAGTAATATCTGTAAGAAGTTGCTTTCGCCACATCAAAGCAAAGCAGTGGCTGTGAGGGAAGCACCGCTCTCTCCCCAGTCACACTACCACACACTGACACCTTCTAAGAGGTTTGGAAGGACTCAGGCTGGTTAAAGCCAAACAAAAACCAGTCACGCGTGGTTATCTGGAAATGTTATGGAGGCTCCTTGTCACATTTTCGACATAGGAGGAAACTGACTAAGAATTGGTACAGAGGTTGGGGACAGCAGCTTTAAGTCATAACTGGTTGTGTTAAAATTGAAGAATAATGCAAACAGGAATACGCCCTTACAGCATAATAAATCCCACCCTAAGCCTCTGTCTAAAAGTAAAAGGTAAATGAGAACAGCCAAGGCCATGCTCCCTTATTCTGGATGACAGGAGCTGTAGTATTGTGAGGTCATTGCCTGACATCAAATTACTCTGCAAAAGTTTCCTAAATTGGACATTTTTTTCACAGTACCTGTTTTAATGCAGGGGATGTTAATGCTTATTTTCCTTCTAGTTTCAGAGCCCACCATGAAGAGATTCCTGGTGCTTTGTGATTGCCTCTGGGCCTGGAGCCTCCTCCTGAATGCACTGACTGAAAGAAGGTGGGGAGATATTTTTTAATGCACTAACATATTTTTGGAACGTTTAACTTAATACAGCAGCATGAGACAAATACTGCATGGGCTGCAGTACTACTACATGTACTGGGAAAGGTTAATCCCTATTCAAATCCCAGCTAAATATAACCAAAGGTAGTCTGAAAGAAAACTACAATTTGTTTGCATAACATCTCTTTTCCAATATTGTGAAGAAAAAAAGGCAAAGCCTTTCTGAAACAAATTGAAATACCTCTTAAACACCTGTGCAATCCTTTTTACTCTGATAATGACTACTCAGAAATACAAGTTCCTTTAGAGGAAAAAAAAAAAAAGTGTAATCAAGTCTTTTTTTAACATTATTTAAATGCTATTTAGTAACTTTATTGTCCCTGCAAGAAGAGGCAAAACTTGTACTTGTCTGTTGGTCAGGATTGTGTCCTAACTTAGTAGCTGGTTTTGCAAATCTGAAGTAGACCACCCTGGTGAAAGGAGACTGCTTGGATGAAGGAGAATCTGTAAACTCAAACCCCGTAACAGTTTTGTGTTTGAAAGACCATGCTGCACTGTGTACAGAATATATGTTGAAATCATAATCTAAACCCAGCATCAGTATTAAGAACAATTTGTAATCATACAACACCTCAACTAACAACTAGTGAGTTAACTAAAGATTGTCAAGAAGTTTAGAGTACACTTGAAATACTCTCTGCAATTCAGAATTAACTAAAGATGTTTAAGAAGATGCATAGATACATTTCTGTATTTTAAAAATATTAAAGTCCAGTCAATAATGTTACCTAATAACCAAAAAGCACTAGAAATTTCATATTGTCAACAGTGATCCCGAAAAGGTGTATTTGTGCCTTGACCTCCATAGTATCTCCTTATGCATTTTCAGCTCTAGATAAACTTACGTTCTGGCAAGCTTGGAGATTTTAGATAGAGTGGGGTGGGCAAAGGTTCCTCTGTACAAGCATTTCCTCTAAAAATGAATGAATAAAATCAGGTGATTCATGTAACAATTGCTGCATTGAATAAACATGGCATTTTAGAAGCAAAACCTTTATTTTGATAATATATTAAGAAAAGTGAGATTCAAAGTAATCATGAGTACTTCATCTGGCCTAGCTAGAGAATTTTGTGGAAACATGTTTATTATATACCTATGTGTACATATACATGTGTAAATGTATTAATTATATATTTAAGGTATGCATGTGCATTTTTAAACTGCATTGGACTAGTGTTTAAAAATTATATGGCGTGTCACTATTATAATGACCTGTAGATGGAGTTAGTGCACAGTTTTTTATTATACTATGGTTTAATATGAAAACACAATTGCTTGCAGTCACCTTTCTCTCAAAATGTACACACCTTACATGAAATCTCTCTGGTTTTAAAACCATTGTGTCATAGTAACTTCCCTTGTCTATTCTTCTGAACTGCTGTTAATCCTTTAAGATAAAAACCAATGATGAATTAGAAGTGTCTGTGATACAGAAAGATGCAGCCTTCCCATATCATTCTTCTTGTCATAAAAAGCAGCACCAGGACTATTTTAATATATGTTTTGAATGAAAAAAATCACAATTCCTCTGGAGTTACAGTACACTTTGTATGTACACAAATGTCCAGATTCTTCCTGTTGTGACCATATGTCAGTTAAAATCAGCCCTAAGGGTGCTTTTTTACCTCTGACAAAATGGTGGGGAGAACAGGTAAGGGTACTGACAAATATGACAACCAGAATGGAAGCGGTCCATCTTTTTGCATCCTTGCTGAGTGCACTGCCACCAGTCCTTCTTTCTGATGCCTTTTCTGCAAACATGCCCGTTTATTTACCACTACAATTTTTGAAGTCATTTTATATCCTTTTGCCACCTTAATTCTGATGACCTTCTACTATCCTTGAGATATGCATGTACAGCAGCTTGTTTATTGACAATAAGTGTTAATGCAAGATTTAATCCAGTGAAAAGACGTGTTGCAGTTCTACGTCAGGTGCATGAGGAACGATCCTTTGAAAGATAATGCTCACTGGAAACAGCAGGAGAACTTGTTATTTGGTAACATATAGGAAGCATAAAAGAAAAAGAAATATTAATGGCTGTGACTTAGAATTCAACTTTAGGTATGAAAAATATAAATCAACCCTTTTTAAAGCAAAATTATACGATATAGCTAGAGGAGATTAATAGTACTTCTTAAAACTGTTAGAGATTTTGTCTCTTCTTTAGAAACAGTGTTCTATATGCATTAAAACCCCTGAATATTGTGCTCTACAAAGTTACACCCTACTGAAATAAAACAAAGTTAGTAAAACTTCTAAGAGTGTCTGTTCTGAAACTCATTTAAATTTGTAGCGTTACGTATTCAAACCTGTATTGCAAAATAGCTTGGAAGCATTTCCAGAGCACCTATATTCAGGGTATGTCTCTTCCTTCTCTGTGTATTAAATACAAATGGATCAGACGTGATATATAAACGATGTTTGATGCAGCTTAACAGAAAATAATTTTGTATTTCAATAGAACGAGATAATTATGTGTAGCAGTATATTCCTCATAAAACGGCCTTTTCTGGTTAGAGCAGGAGCAACTAGCAGAGCACTGAGAGCTGCAGATTGCCGTAGCTGTATGGATAATGAGCTGCCCCATGGAAAGATCACTTCTGTGACTAGACCCGATCTTAACAACGGGTTTTGGCACTGTACTGGCTATCCAGTTCAGTAGCAACATCTGAGACAAAATGATGTTTTGGAAAGCAGTGATTTTGCTTTTGGTCACGATGACTACACAGGTTTATAATGGAAGTATTCCCAGCAATGAATGAAAAAATTATACTGGGTTTGGCTTTAAGACAACTGTAATCTAAGAGAATCATCTATGACAGGTCCAGGTCTCAGATTTAAGAAAAAGGTTGATTCTGATGTCATCTACAGCAGACAGAATCCACTAAGCCCAAGGATTCCACTCCATTTGTACTGATGGAAATAAGGTTTTGGTAGCTGAGCTCAAAGAGCTTAATTTGATCCTTGTTCAAGCAAAATTTTAGGACCTTTGGCTGAGTGAGAGATACACATTAGGGATCTGTAAGTGAAGCTTGGTAGACATAAGAAAATTCCGTATCAACAGATTGTTTTGTTACACATTTGTAAGGAAAAGTTGGAGATATTCCTCCAAATCTAATTGCAAAAGGAAAATAGGAAATAAAATAAATGAAAATTATATATTGAAAATGTACACTCACTTGACTAACTCCTATACTCATAAGGTAGGCATCTCTGTATTTTTTTTGTTATCTTTATTCTAGAGTTTATTTTCAGTACTTAAGTGTTGATGTTCTAAATTACTGTATCTTTCTTTGTATTCAAACCCTTTATAACTATTATGAATTAAACACGTTATCTTTTGCTGACAAACGAGCCTTTTCCTGAGGAACACACAGAACATTATAACCATTAATGAATAATGAGATGAATACTGAGGAACTGACATTCAATTTGCTCACTGTTTATAGAGAGGCACTGATTTTCAAGGATTTTACAAAAAAAATGTACAATTTAAGAAGAAAATGTTTCAGTGAAAGAGCCCTATAAAGTGCTACAGTATTGTTTTAGGGGGGAGATATTGTGAACGTAAACCCCGTATAAACAACATTAAACAGAATTTTGAATTGCTTTGTAAGCTTGTTGGTGGATTACTGTTTTTCAGTCTTCACGGTTCTGTATTTCAGCTATGGACAAACCTCATCACAAGATGAACTTAAAGACAATACCACAGTATTTACCAGAATATTGGATCGTCTGCTGGATGGCTATGATAACCGCTTGAGACCAGGACTGGGAGGTGTGTTGTATTATAATTTTATATAAGGTTATGTGTTAAGTAAAACAATGCTATTTTCCCATTATATACTTGTTTCAATTCTGTTTCTATATACACTTAAAATAATGCTGGCATGCAGTATCCATCTTTTAAAAAATGCCATGCCTTCTCTGTCTTTCACATACTTGATTTTCCTCACACTTACACCCAAAAGAAGAAAACGGTTCACAATTCAAGAAGACCTCTGAATATGTATTAAAACTGTGTGAAGAATAAAATATAATAAAATATAACCTGTGACCTGACAAATGACAAGTTTATGAATCAGGCCTAAATAGCACATCTATCTATGACTACCTTCATGAGAAGATTTGGTTTTAGAAGTGAAAGCATCAATCAGCCTTAGCCATAAAAGTCTCAGAGAAGTTTATAAGATTTTTTTTTTTCTACTTAGATATGTCAGGATTTGTTTCTCTAACATTTTGTCTTCACAGCTTCATAAAAACATCTTTTTTCTTCTGCTCTTGGTGCTGAATCCATAAAAAGAAATAAAACCACATAGCAATTCCATCTTTCTAAAAACCTTGTTATGAAGGTATTTATCAGCATGCCTATGTTCCCTCTGATTTGTTCTACTCTGACAAAGTCCCAAAATTAGGTCTTAAAAGCTTATTGTTCACAGATGTGAAAGTTCTGAATACACAAGCACAAACCTGTCTTTCTGGTGCATGGAAAAGTTGGATTTATTTCTTTCATATGTGGGTTTTTTTATCTTTTCTTTTGGATTCCTTGGTTAAAATAAAACAGAGCAACCCACCCCACAAAGTGTAGTTCAACCATATAATAGCTCTCAGAGGAACTGCATTATAAGAAGAACATGGTATTACATTGGAATTTTTATACCATGGATGAAATGGAAGATAATTAAGGGTAAGCTTATTCTATGGCTTGGGGCTATCACCTTGCAACAGTTCTTGAATTGTGAGCCAACTTCTTTAATAGTTTGACTTCACTGACTTCAAGGAATGGCCAAAGATAAAATTCTGTTCATAAAACTAATGCATTTTAAAATGTGTTGGTCTAAGTTTTTGTGTGCAATTTCAGATAATACACAACAAAATAAGAATCACTTCTTACTTTTATCAGTACTTTTGCCTGCGTACTTGTAAACGCTTGAATTAGTTTAGAAATAAATGCTCCTTAACCTTTGATTAATGCAACTGTACAGTTCAGTCAGCTACTCCATCATAGTAAATAAACACAGCAGAGAAGGCAATAAATAAATGAAACTGTGTAGAGTCTGGTACATGTCTACAGGAAAAATTTGAACATATGATGATCTCTTATATGAGTTTGTAGCTATTATGTTTTGTTGAACTGTTACTAGAAAAGCAAACAAGAGGAGCTGCAGGGAAAGGATTTTCTCTCATTCTCTGGATTGCAGATTAGAGAGCTATGGACATCAGTACAGAGTCTTATGTATGCTTGTTTCTATCTATATTTCTGAAGCCAGGCTGCAAGGGTGTATTGGGAGAACAGGCCTGCATACTTCATGAAAGGATCACCCAGTCCAGCTAAAATTTGATCATGAGAGCAAGATTGTTTAATATAACTGCTTCTATAGGAGGAACTGAGTCTCTTCACAAATTTTAATAGCCATTTGCGTCACTATCAGTTAAAAGCAAAACTGAGTGGAGCATGGGAAACATGGGATTAAGGGAAGACAGTGTTGGAATAATTCCGTTCAACAGAGTAAATTTAATTTATCTGTTATAAAAATTCCCACATCTGATCAAATTGTGGGCAGTAAATTAATGTTTAAAATAAAATATAGTAAGAAGTAGCTTTAGTCTTTGTTAAATAATGTCTTATCCAAAAGACATAAATTATATATTTCAGACACTAGGAACAAACATCTAGGCCTGTGTTTTCAATTCTGGTACCAATTTATAACTAAAGGGTTTGCTCAGGAATTTTGAAATTCACCTCTGCAAAACCTTCTTTTTGAGATGCCTAAATACAAGATAAGAACCTCAAGATGACTCAATTCTGACACATTTGATTTAGACACTTGGTATAATGAGGAAATGTATTCTGGAATGTTCCACAAGGAAAAAATATCTAGTGAGAAATCTAAATCAATATATCAAGTAAAGCAATGTTTTTGGAGTTGGAAGTTCATTAGCCTTCTGTTACAGCATGATCTGTCGCTGGAAACGTTAAAATTAAATGGAAGAGTAGTGATTTTATTTTTCTTCCCAGCATCAGTGATGTCTTAAATATTTCAGTCAGAGCATGATTTTTATCTACTCTAAAGAGAAAGTTAAGAAAGGCACAAACATAGTACCATGTTTAGATATACATAATTAGGTCTAATTCATTCTATATTAACTGTGACAGGGCTATCAGAGAATTTAAGATATTAGAGACCCTCATACATATATGTTCTGCTAATGAATTTTAACTGTTAGGCACCAGCACCTCTGGTGTATCTACTGGTGTAATCTGTGTAGCACTGATTGCACCACAGCACTCTTGCACTTATCCAGAAATATCTATCCTGTTCTATGTCTTCATATGCCTTCATCAACAATAGATGAAGTACAACATCGCATGGTATAGTCACTTTCTTCTACAGAAAGTGGCATATTGCAGAAAACTGTTTATCCCTATAGGACCTCTCCTTCTTTAGTGCAGCTTTTCAAACATACACGCCTACAGAAAACAGAATTCTGTGCATGAAACAGGAAAGAGAACCAATTTATCTCTTTTCCCCCTATGGAAGAAAAAGTAAATGACAGTTTCTTCAGTCAGTTTATTTGTTTCTCTTCCCTTGTGTTTATGCATGAAGAATTCAGTGACAAAATGGTATGTTTACTGAAAAATTGTACTGAACTGTGAAAGGGGTTTGATCTTGATATGGTTCTCCTTACTTATAAGAGTAATTTCCTCCTTTTTGAAATAAATGCCATGATATTTCTCTATCTTAAGCTTGCAAACTTATTAGTGTGGTGAACAGTTTCATTGTGTGAAATAAATACCTTGGTGAGGCAGATGAGGCACCATGAAGCCAGGAACAAGATCCTGAAGAGATCTCATTACAGAGTTGGAGCTATAGTACATATTCATTGGGAAGCCAGGTTAAAAGGTGGAACATTAAGGTAATGAAAAGTTTAGAGGTGCTGAATTTTGAATCACTCTTTCAGTATGCATGGAGTCAGTGCTAGATTGTTATTAAATCCTCCCTTTCCTTTTTCAGATCTTCTTTTGAGGTACTACTTCAAAAGGAAAAATAAAACACACATATGCTACGTAAAGGTTATGGGAATAAAAATTATTATTACTCAGATAACCCAGTAAGGCCATATCTGAAATTAAGTGAGCAGCTCTGAGCATTTTGCTGTTAAAGAGAGGTCATTTCTTATTAACAATAAATAAATAAAGGAGTAAGTGACCTACAGTGAAAAGTTTCAGTGATTGAATATGTTCATTATTTTAAAAATGGCACTGTAGCTAGGATTAATTTGATTTTTCTTAAAAAAAACCACACAGCACTATGTTACACCTAGGAACACTTACACCTATCAATAATTATTGGTATCAATTATGTTTACGTGTTTGCTTCCTTCATATGTGGGCATAGTCACTTAGTCAGACATTGCCAGGAAATAGCACCCATCCATAAACATGGACAAAACCCCTACATTTACAGTTATTTGTGCCTGGAAAATAAAACTTTAAAAATGAATGTAAAAATGCTCTGAATCATACTAGATGACACCTATTAACTCTATGAGAAGATAATAATTTACAAAAAGCAGCAAGGAGAAATTGCAGAGAGTAAAATACTGAAACTGAAAAAAAGAGGAAATCATGTTAGACATTAAGGGAAAAAATGAACAGCGAAGTCATTTAGGTAATAGCATCATTTTCTGTGGGAAATATCTGGATCCTAGAACCAGAAGTATTAAAAAATATCCTGAATAATAAAGATGCTCTTCTCTTTTCAAATACACAATCCTGAACAAAGCAAAGGATCAGATTGTGCTGGGAAGGAGTAAAATAAGTAAGAAATTTCACCTCAGTGTTTGGTGACCTCTCCTAGTATGCCAGTATATTTAGAGTGGGAGTTTAAAAGACTTGAAAAGAAACAAAAAAATGGTGGAAAAAATAAATTTTTCAGATAAATGGCTATGCCATTGCCTTTTGTTGTGGCTTGTCTTCATGTGGCATCACCAGGCTTGCACAGGGCCCGTTGGTTGTACTGCTGCTGAGATTCATAAACATGAAATCAGGTGCAGTTACAGATTTTTTTTTAAGACTGTCACCTCTGCAGTGCACACATCTCCTCTAAAACTAAAGGATATCACGTAGTCTGTGACCTTTCAATTGTAAATGTGATTTATCCCTTTGAGAGGGATTTTGCACTAGAAACGTTGCTCAATACAGAACTAAGAGTGGGTTTGATAAGGCAAACAAGAATCTTTTAAAACAAAATTTGCTTTTATAGTTTAGATGGATGCCTATTAGATCACCCCAAGTAGATTACCAACATTACCTCAGTATTGAACAGAGTTATACTTGTTTTATGCTATCAGTAAAAGCTATTTGCTGACCTCTCCTGTGTGATGTTTATCAAAATTGAGTGTGACAATTCTTGAGTGGAACATCAGTCCATCTCAGGTAATTCATCACTTCCAAAGAACACTTATATTTCAAGTGATGAAAAAGAAATCTGGCAGTATTATGTTAATTAGGTTTTCGAATTCAGTTTTATGAGATCATTATCTATAAATATATTATAGATTTGTCTCTTGGTGATTGAGGTCAATGGAAATGGTTGGATTTCAACTCGTATATGGGCTAACTTCAAGTTTAAGGAAAATATGGGTTTTGTCTGTATGTATAATAAAAATTCAGTTAAACCTAAATGTGTCTACCCTAAATTAAAAGAGAGTCCTGTACTGGACCTCCTACATATAATTCTCAGGTAAAGAAGGACTAGGTGCTATACTGAACTCCATAAAAACTGAAAGGGCCGATTTTGCAATTTTTGCCACTCTGTAGACACCACATTGACATAAAGGCAACTGTAAAAAGGCACAGAAGACCATAGCAAAATTGATCTAATACAACAAGTAGGGAGGTAGGAGGGATATGAACAGCTCTGAGCTGTTAACTGGCATGGGGAGAGCTGCCATGACACTGCACAGCTCTCAATAAACCCTTGACTGCAGCACAGACTACAGCAGGTAATCACAGGACAGCACACACTTCGCCCTTTTGGTTTCTACTTTTACAAATGCAGCAGCACAAAATCCTTATGAGTGTATTTGTTGTGGTTCTTAAATCAAAATACTTCATAGGATGCAGCAATGTGACATTTTTCTGCAGTAATAGAGTATGCTATACAGGCATCCAAATTCCTTTCCTTCAAAACCATAGGAAAAGTCTTTTCCATTTTAGTAACAAGCACACACACGAAACATGCAGGAGGAACATGTGTGTTACCAAATAAGATGGAATTAATTTAAACTACCAAATTATGCAATTCAAATAAGCCTTATGCTCAAATACCAGCAGGTCTGAAAGGGAAACAGTTAATATATTGTTTCCTATGATAAATAGGCTTATTTCCTGCTGTTTAAATAAATCTGTATTTCTTATTTTTGTTCTCAATTTATAATCCAATCACAATTCTAGCACTAATGAGCTCCCTGGGAGTTTAAATCAAAATATTTATTGTTATTAATATTGAGAGTTTAAGTTAGTCTAGCATCATTAGCAAAACACAGTATTTGTAAACAGCAAAATTACAGTAGTTGACATTGACTCCTGTTTTCATAGCTATATGTGGATCAATTGCCTGAGGCTGGGTTCCAGAGTTCCTAGGTGTGGTAATCAGTTGCTATTTTACTGAACCCTATGGTTGCCTTATAGTAAAATTAGCAAGTCATTAATTTCCTTGAGGTTTTCTTTCACTGGAGTTATTACATGTTCTACAGATACCTCTGTATTACTTAGTCCTGGTTCATGAGATAGATTTTGTAATCAAGAGACAGATTAGCATGTCTTTACAACCTGTGGATTTATCCTTAGCAGTGAGATCAGCTCCTGACCTGAGCTTGTTTTGTTCAATGATTTATAATTTTCTGTAGTTCTTAAGGATATTGTGAAGTTTTTGACCACCGCTCAGGATATGAGGTTCCTCAAAAAATGCATCCTGGGCATTTGAAGTATAGTTTAAGCCTTCCCATGCTAATCAAGCTGCAAACTGAACGTGGTTAACCTTGATTCTAAATATAACTCCCAACTGTATGAGTAAACACATGTCCATACAGGGTTGACTCACAACTTTTGAAGCCCTTAACAAAGCACAGCTGAATCATCTAATTAGTAAAACAGTAAACATAAATCTCAAAACTTCCATACGGCTTTGGAGGGGCTAATCTTTTCCTGTGTGTTCATACAGAGTTTTTCATTGCTTTTGATAAAGAAGTACATATAAAAAAAAAAAAATAAATCATTTAATGATTTGTACAGTGGCTTTATCTGCATTTGAAGAATCCTGGGATTAGATGCTCTGCAAAAGTGTAATCAGTATGAAGAAAACACAATCTCTTCTGAGTTTCAATCTGAATTTTCTATTACTACTTATGACTTACATGCCACTTAAAATATCTTCATTGTTATACAGAAATGAAAGGCACCACTCATTTTTCCACTCCCTTGGAAATCTTCAGTTTTACTGGCAGTCTTTGGTTTCCATTTTGTGCTCTCAGAATGATTGACCATATGTCTCCAAAAGCAAGAATTCGTAATATAACACTGATTCAAAGAGCATTCTTTTTGTTTGTGCAAGTTAAATCAGTTAGTTATGTTGTATCAGAGGCTCACTCAGAGCTGAGTCTCTCAAGTTTACACCATTAAAGGATGATGGATTGTGTCTGAGGATCTAGTGCCTTTCTCTCTCCTAATCACACCAGTGCCTCCATTGAGAGGAGATGGAGAGACAGGCAGTCAGGATGAAAGATCTTTAAACAAAGTCATTTGAGTTTCACTTTTCAAGATGTGAAACGTTAATAGGTTTCATTATATTATTAGTTTCTCAGTCTAAAGAAAAGGTGATTCAGCAGCTGGAACTTAAAAAGAATCCATTCAGCAATGTTTTACTGGACCTTGTGAAACCTCAATGTCCTTTTTCTGCCAGCTGTTTCAGACAAGATCATAGCCTCTTGAACTGTTGTTCAAGTGACAGTCTGACTGACTTTTCTTCCAAGCCAAGCCATTTCTGGACAGCCATATGCTTCTTCCAGTAAGAGAAGGTTAAATTCTTACTATGAACTTCTTTAAGATCAGAGCCAATTAGCTGTCAAGAGATTACTTAAACTTCTCTAAAGCTTATAAACAATGCTAAGGTCACATATTAATTTCACTGGACAGCCAAGGAGGAAATTTCACCTATCCAATGCTTTTGTCAATAGTCACTGTAGTTTGTACGCATCTCAGTAACAGATATAAAGAACAAAAACAATATTATCAGACAGTTCAGCCACATTATAGTATTTTACTTTCTGTGATTATGTGTAGCACATCGGAAACTTCATCCTTTAACGTTCTTAATGATTCCTGGAAATTACTTTGCTACCATCTAATTTTTGCATTAACTTACTAACAGAAAATACCTGTCATTTGGTGCATTACTAGAATAGCAGTAGAATCAGATCCAATATTATATCTTGATTATTGCCGTCTCACAAAAGGAGGTATTTGTCAATATATCAAACATTTATATTAAACCGCTTACATATATATTTAGAATTTGTAGACTTTTGAATGGAAATGAAAAACCTGCATGCGCACTGTAAAACACTGATTCTCATTAGAACTTTTTCATCAGATACAGAAATGTATATTGTTACTGGCTGCTTAATCTTGATTTCTTATTTCACTTCTGTCAGAAGTTTCTTGTTAGATAGAACAAATCATATTTTAGCAGTCCAAAGCCCTTTGAAATCAGAAGGCTGTATTATACTAAGTTTTAAATTTAGTTATTTTAAAACACTTAAATAGCATTATACAGATAGCTACATATTTCTTAATCTTATGAAAAGTTTTGCTTGCTGCATGACTTTTGCTTAGTGTACCTGTACTTTCTTGTAAGCCTTTTTTCTTTAGGATTACTTCTAAAATTCTAAATTTGTCTCTCTTTTTTTTTTTTTTTAATTTTATTTGAGAATGTGTCACTCCTTCCATATTCCATATTTGAAATTTCTACTAAAACTCCACGCTGGCTCGTACAGCACTATAGTAAATGTATTCAGATTTCATCACTGTAAATTCTGAAAGCTGATGGGGTTAGCTGTTTGAATTTATGCCTCCAGGTGGTGTTACTCCCTGTGGCTATATTTAAATCAGTAGAGTGATTTTGATGTATACCATCCTGGGTGAATATTTTGTGATGTATGGCCAGAAAATGCCAGGATGTTGCAAAGTGCATGTAGCGGGGGAAGAAAGGAGAGCAAGTGGAAGGTTAAACTCGTGTTTCTCAAAGTGACTTTTAACAACAGATCAGCACCATTTTAGGTGTCTTAGGCTCAGCATCTGTGACAACTAAAATCATTATAACCTTCTGAAGTGGAGAAGGGCATTGTGCCATGGAGCAAATGTACATCTTTGAAATCACAGAGAAGTCCAGCTATATGTCATAGTATATACATATAATCTGTGTTATGTACATGTTCTAGATTTCTGAATTGTCATTTACACTAACCTGTCATTGAGGCCTATTAAAAAAATTGGGTAGCTCAAGAAATTGACTGTTGTTAATGCCTGTATCAATTTAAAAACAATCTTGAACACTTACAGACTATAATGTTTATACATAAGTGAAAAATTGTAGTAGATAAGTTTAGCTGATGTTTATTTGGAAAGTTTTAACTCCTTTTTTTTTTGTTTCAGTTAAGGGCAGAGCAGCCATTTCTCATTCATGGCCAAAAAAATATCTGTATGTTTTTACACACTTTGATGAATTATCTCTCTTTTTCTTCTATGTTCCTGTGTCTGAATAAAAATGACAAAATTCATAAGCCCAGGGTTAATTATTAGAGACTTTCATTCAGCTTGCCCAGAAATGCTGAGTACCCAATGAGACTTTTGAGTACTGTGTAAAATACATAGCACTGTTTATGTACCAGACAGGAAGATTTATTAGTCAGAGTGAAAAGATGTACACAGCAGCAGAGCTATGGCGGCTCTACTTTGGCATCACAAGCCATGTCTTAAAAAGTTGTGTTCAAAAATACTGCAATAAAAAGATTATAGCTGACAATATTGACTGTGAAATTACATAGAGAAGCAATAAATTACCAGGACCATATTGTAGACCAATTTTAGAATGGCTAATGAAAGCCAATAATTTTTCTATTTATTGTGAGAATTTGTAGTGGTTAGACCTAATGAAGACTGTTGATAGACACTCACTGTCCTAATTTCCTGCTTCATCAGAGCGTGTAACTGAAGTGAAGACTGACATCTTCGTCACCAGTTTTGGGCCTGTTTCAGACCATGATATGGTAAGTGATAGCCTATATTTCTACAACATTCATTTTGTCTTGTCTTTTTAATTCGGAGGAGGAAAGATCTATATGAAACTTATTTACTCCTTTTAAGGCTGGACCTTTATTAAACCCTGGATTCCAAAATGCTGTCAGCTTTTATATGCAATCTTTCCTGCTAGCTGTGCCTGCATTTAAGTACCCTGAAATTAGCAGCCTCAGAGTCTTTAATAAGTGTTTTAACAGACCTTCTATTTGCTACATAATATTATGAAATGCATTAGGGTTTACATACGCATTCTGAGAATGATTGTTCAGGTCCTTGCTGGCACATCACTGATCCAAGTTGCTGAGAAAGATCATCATCTTAAAATGCAATTAACACTTATGCCTACAGTGTGACATCCATACAGTCTAACCTGTAGTTTTATATTAAAAGCTACTGATCAATGGGAAGCGACTTTCCTAGATCTTGGCTGCTGAAAGAGAGAAGATTAATGAGAGAATTAGTGTCACTTCTTCACAGAATAAATATTAAAATCAAATTGCTAGATAACTGCAGGGAATAGAGAAGTTCAGAACACTGAATGAAGATGTTGTGAGCTCTGGTCTTAAGAGATATTAAAAATTGTGTGAAATTACACATAAGGTACTTAATATTTTGCATATAAATGAGGTCTTCACAAGTAGATTGCTACTGATAAGGTAAACCTGGTCTGCATTCACTAGTTTCTGCTGGATTCTGTGTTAGGATGAATGCTGAAAGCATCCTCATTAATTTAAATCAAGAAAGCAGTTCCACCTTGTAGCTGGCTACAGTTAGCTAAATACATTCACCAAAAGAAAAAGGGGGGGGGGGGGGGGAAATCACAAACCAAAAACAAAACAAAAAACCCCAGCACATTATCAAAAACTGCCTGTTGTTTAATTCAAACAAAATCTGTAGACAGGCCTTAAATACCAGGTTACTACAAGTCTCTGACTCCTCAAACCAATGTTGATAAGTGCAATAACAGAGAATAACTTTTATAAGATAGTTTATTTTCCTGAATGAACTCTTACGCAAAGACACCATTTTCCTGATTGCTTGGAAAATGGCATTTATAAAACTACAGTCATATTTATAACTGTAACTGATGGCATGATATTTAAATGAGAAAGAACAGCTTGGGCGGCAGCAGAAAGGTTCTGACCAGTCATTCTGCGGAGACTACTTAAAATAGGAGGGTAATCTGGGGAAACCACTGCATTGGTGATTTGTGTGCTCAGCACATACATACAATACTGTCTAAGCGCTACATATACCATGAAGAAGTAAATAAATAAATAAATTCTGCTTTTTTGTTCTATGATAATGTTGTGAAATTACCATGTCTACTTATTACTCTAAATTTTACACTAAAAGCAGGCACATTCCTTGGATTAAAGATTGATAGAAACATCTGATATACAGTATTTGTATTTGGTAAAACACCTCATCTTGCTTTCCCATTTTTGTGTCAAAACAGGTAACCAGTCACCACTGGACAAAATGGAAATTTCAAACAGCTTTGTGACTAATTTCTAGTTTTTAACTTTAATTTAATAGTCTTTGAATTCAAACTGTAGCAGCTGCAGTTTGTAAGTGATCTGAGGCTGCTGCACTTTTATAGAAACCTGCCTTTTCAGGATGGATCTCATGTTAACTTCCTGAAAATTAATGTAATTTAAAGTATTGGGCTGGATGTAGATGTTTATGAGACATCAATGAAAAAAAGAGTTATAGATGTATCTGGGTGAATGTGTGTTTTGTCTTAATATTTATTGGTGGTGTTTGCTGTAAGCCAGCTAGCTAAGCTATTATTTGCTCTGTTGAGTCATTTTTACTAGAAAACTCTAAAAACAAATGGCAATCTAATAAGCAAATGCACATGGATGCTGTCCTACATGTAAACAAAAGTTTAGAGTAACTGATAGGCCTATTGAAGTACTTGGGACTATGTAATGTTTGGACTTCAGCAGCTACTTCTACTTTGTAATTTCAGGTGATTTAATTATTAAGTAGAAGGTAAAGTTAGTTTGTCATTCCTAGGACAAACTGATATCTGTATGGGATTTGAGTTTTAAGAAAGAATATAATACTGAAGCCAAAAATAATCTACTTTCAGAAATATGAATAGGTATATTTAAAAAACCCCAAAACCTAAAACATTGACTTCAACTGTAATTCATTGTAGCTGAATTACTGTACCATAAGCCATCACTACCTACAAAAATATTTGTCAAAAATAATTAAAAGCCCATACCACATGGCTCCAGATTCTCAGTTAAACATGAGAAAGAATTCATCATTCTCTTAATATAGTGTGCGACCAAGAAACACGCAGGCAGGTGTTCATGTGTTCATGTGTTTTGGAAACTAAGGAATTACAGAAGAGTATTTAGTATAAAACTCCTACTCACCTTTCCTAAAAAGTAATGTGTGCGCTGCCTACTCATGCTAACTCTTTTGCTTAAGGAAATAAGTGTGAAATCAGAGGCAGAGAGAGAAAGATAAAATTAAGAACTTGCAGAATATAAAGTTTATATTAATTCCTGTGTACACATAGTGCAAATTCCTCTGTGCGTACTACAGGTTGGTTGTCAACACCGTCACTTGAGGGCTACCCCAAATTTGCTCCAGTGAGCAGATCTACAGTAAGCGTAGCCTGGGCTGTGGGATTTGGTAAGAGAGAGGCCTCACATGCAGCTGTACTGGCACACTGGGGGAATGATGCGCTGCTGTCTGAGCCTGTTACTGATGGCTGGGAACTGGCAATGAGCTTTTCCAGCTGACGCCGTGTGTTATGAAACTACAGCCACAGTGAGACATCAGCATACCTAGAGACCATCTGTTTGCAGAATCCAATGAGGCAGCTATATAGATAGTAGGTTGATATATCAGGGAGTACATGGTGTTCCTACCCACTCTCAATACACTTTTTTAAGAGCAGCATAGACATAACCTGTTAATCTATAAAGAGAATGTATTGGCTTGTTCTTCAACTTGTGAATAAAGTTAAAGAGGAAAAAAGCACTTTTAAAAATATCTTTTCCTGGAAGAACGTCGCAGGTTTTCAGGCATGCTCCCTCAGATGGTGAATTGGAGTGATCAACAGATAACTGGCTGCTCTCACTCACATGACGCACTTGTGTGAAATTTTTGATGCATATTATGTGGGATAAGAAGCATTTTAAAATTAACTTTTTTCATAAAGACATTATTATTTTTTTTTCCTAGTAAACCTTCATTCCCACTGCTTCCGTACTGTAAGCTCCTCAGGAATTTAATTTTGTCTTACTACATTCCTGTACAGCTTCTGGGAAGAGATATTAGATGAGTAAATCAGAGAATATTGAAGTCAAAGTGTTGTAAATATTTAATATCATTCAACTTACTGCAAAAGCGCAGACAGGAATCTTCTTTCTTTACCTGCACACTAAGGAATGAAGAGCCTCTACCATGGAGAATTTATTCCAAATTTCATCTCACTCATATATTTGTACACAGACTACTGCTATAGCAGAATGGTTTGGGAAAAATCCTTCTGTTCCTTTTTTCTGTGTGGCACCTTCCCGTAGAAGAAAGCCTTAATTAGAGTTTCCGATGACTTGATCTTAAAGATCAGCTGTCTGTCAGGATTCATTTGAGGAGAATTACTGTATGTATTAAAGTGGGTAGTGAAAGCTAAGGAGCTGAGAAATCTCAGCCAAAATGAATTCATCCTATATACTGCAACAGCCTGGGACAGAGAAATATTCGATCTGTGCCAGACAAGACCTGTCAGCTACTTTTTAATTGAGTTCTATCTTATGCTGTCAAATCTCTCAGACTCCATGTTCTTTCCCAGTACAAAAAACTCATGTTCATATAAAGTGAAGAAGCAGACTCCCTTCTCTCAACCTGTACCACCTCCCACTCACCTCCTTCTTTGCGTTTGAAAGAGATAAAAACGGAATGGTTTACCCGCACACTGAAATGATGTCACCTTCTGGGCAAGTCTTTTACCTTCCCCATGTGTGTAGAAGGAAATTTTCTTTGAAGATAATAAAATATGGAGAAAATCCAACATTTTAATGCCATCTACTGCCTTTTGAACCTCCTTCTCTGCTATTCTGCTGCACACCTGGGACAAGATTTTGCACACTGTTCAACCTAAAGCCTTGACTCAGCAAAATTTTGAAGCAAGTAGTCGGCTGTAAGTGCACAACTGCTGTCACTGGAGCTGAACACATCTGAGCTCACTGAGCATATGATTAAAAAATGGAAATACAATTAACTATGCACATAAATGATTCACAGATACAGGATGTAAATGCCACCCCCCCCAAACAACAACAAAAAATTCCCAGCTCCAAAACTCGAACAAACTCAAGAACACCCCATGGAATTACATTTCCAAGTCCATGAGAAATTTATTTAGCTATTTCATGCCCTAAAACTAGGAAAAACACACCATCAGTAAGAACCACCATTCTTACTTGGTGATAGTTACACAAGAAATAAATAGCTCACATTTGCTTATATTGTATGGAGTGTTACCATTTGCTAAGAGAAAAATTACAAGTCTAAGAGAGTCTGCCACAGAGAGATTTTGCATACCAGTTCCAGAATATTTCTATTTACTAACATATTCCTTGTCCTTACAGCTGTTTGTGCCTTCATACACAGGAATTTCCTTCATTTCAGAATCTGTCATCTCCATTGGCAGGAGATCTCAGCAAAGGTTCAGTTTTTCAGCCAAAAGATTATAATTCAGGGTAACTTTGAACAGTGTTTGGATAGCTACTTTTTATGTCTATCACAGTAGCACAACCATTAATGTTGGAAGGGTCAGGGTAATCCAAGACTGAACTGTCATGACTGAATCAATTTTTTCCAGGGAAAATATTATACTACACTGCATCCATAAGAGTTTTCCACATTTTCACCCCATGTATATCTGTATTTACAGTATAATACTCCAACATACTTTTCCTTCCTAGCTTCTCTCTCTTAACATTGTTCCTGTTGGCTAGTAACAAATAATTCTTTTATAATGAGTGCTGGTTATTTTAATTCACCCTATGTACACTGAGTAAGCCTCTGCATCACTTCCCCATTGGCCTAGTCCTTGCATAACCAACTATAATTCTTGGTCCAAAGCTGTTGCCAGGTTGTGCTAGCTGTAGTCCAGTGATATGGACCCATGAGCCATTCAACATCTCATAAGCTGGACCACATAATTTTAAGTGAACTGTAAACTTTTTGCAGGTTGACTACATGTTTATGCAAAAGAAACAGAACAAAAGACTCTAGGAAGACCCTGTCTCACAAGACTTGTTTTAATCCAAGAGACATACTCTTCCTGGACTACGCATACTGGCTACATATCCATCCACAGCTTCAAATTACATTTTTTTATAAAGTGAAGGAAAAGTGAAAAAAGGGTGAATTATTTTGTTTCCACTACAATCTATCTCACATTCTTGTCTAACTTGATATATTGTTCTCCCTTGAGAACACAGTTGAGTTGAACAAGTAATGATATTGTAACTGTTTAATAACCAGCTTCAGGTACATTGTAATATAGAGAAGAAATGTTCTGATAATTAGTGATTTCCTTAATAGTCATCTTGCTTCTAGGGAACAGTAAGAATACACTTTTCAAGTTCTCATATTGCTACATATGGCATCATACGTGTTTTCCTTTTTTCGAATTGATGTAGGAATACACTATAGATGTATTTTTCCGTCAAAGCTGGAAAGATGAGAGGCTAAAATTCAAAGGACCTATGACTGTTCTCCGGCTAAATAATTTAATGGCCAGCAAAATCTGGACACCTGATACCTTTTTCCACAATGGAAAGAAGTCAGTGGCTCATAATATGACAATGCCAAATAAACTATTACGAATTACAGAGGATGGGACATTGCTATACACAATGAGGTGAGTCCTAAAACATTATATCCTTTGCTTAGTTTCATAATTTAACTTGTTGAAGCATCATATTTTCCAAACCAGTATCAGGTTTCTTTCTGATCATTATTTGATTCCTGCCTCATAATTATTTTCACAATAGACTATGGAATGATGGACAAACTGATGCATTTAGGCTGGTATGGCTTTTTTTTCCCTCCTGCTGTGCTACCTTTACACTGCCTGGATGCGTCTTAATGCATAATTTTGAAAAGGTACCTATAGTACTGTGAATCCATCAGTTTGCAAAGGACCTTACTTTGGAGTTTTTCAAGAATTCCATTAGCAAAGTATTATAAAGCCTGAAAATTTAATATAATCTAGAATACTAGATGGTATGCAAGGGGTATTAATCTTTAGATCCCATAGAAAGCAGATTCTAAGAATTAGCAGATGGACAGAGAATTTATTGCCCATTCTTCATATTTCTTGTGCTTGGGAATACAGAGCATGATAATCTAAAAATAGACATTTGTTGTTCCGTTCATAACAGGGAAAACAATTCACTAAAGCTTTTGGAAGGTTAGGAGACAAAATTATTTCTGTGCTGGCACCAGGTTTACTGGAAATGTATGTTTCTTTTCATGGGTAACTGAATTTTAGCTACCCAGTTTTCAGCAGAGGAGTTAAATCCTTTTGAAATAACAATGACAAACAGTCACGGAAGCATTCTGGATTAAAAGACTGCAAATTAAACAATTAAAAAAAAAAAATGGTATGTTGTCTCTACAGAGCTATACATCCCTCATTTATGTCTCCGTGGAATCAAACAAGGCATAAAGTGATTCTGTTGACTAGGGTCAAGATAATTAGCCTTGTACATAGGTGAACACTGAGTTTTCTTTTAACAATTTTAAAGATGTTTTTAAAAGCAGTACAAGTATTTGGAGAAAACAAAGTTTTCAGGCTTTTGGGAGTCTGTCAAATATGTTCAGTTTATTCTACAACATCTTTAAAGACTGCCTAGGCTAGGGTAGAATCTGCTTGGCTGGTAGTTACACAAGTTCAGGTCAATTTTTCTTGACTGATAAGGATTTAATTCACAGTAACGCTATCTCAGCAGCACATCCTTCACGTATGTCTTTTTTTTGACCATAACCATTTCTATTTGTTCACCTTTGCAAGTGCCTTGAAGCAATCTTCTACCCAGTATTTAAGTATTAGTGTTCGTTCCTTTCTGATGAGTGGTATGTGACTTCATAGTTTATTTTATCTCTTTCATTGAGAAACATGTTCTCACCCAAGCTGATAACAATGAAATGATTGCAGTAAATGCCTGAGCATCCAGAGTGTGCCAGGTTAATGATGATAACAAGGAACCAAGTTCAGTTGCTAATAGATTTTAATCCTCCTGCCAAGTTAGAAGTCTGAGCATGTCTTTGCTGTATAGTGATTACGGTAGATGGGCAGAGCCAGCTGCACTGCTGTGTCCACACGTGCCTGTTGGCACCTTCAGCCAGACAATTTGGGTCCCATTCTAGTTGATAATTAATCACATAACAGATATTATGCTATACTTATTCTATGTGTCTTAACAGAAGTCTATTTGCTATTTCTGTGAAACTAGAATAAATGTGTCCTTTTGCTCATTAATCCATTATAGATTGACTGTGAGAGCAGAATGTCCAATGCATTTAGAAGACTTTCCTATGGATGTACATGCTTGTCCCTTGAAATTTGGAAGCTGTAAGTTTATTTTAAATTGAGGTTTCTCCCTTTTTAGGACAGTTTACAAAAGTATTTTGCAACTGAGAAAACCTCAAGGTTTTAATCTTGTGTATTTTTATTCTTGTATATATTTATAGTTAATATAATGAACCTTTTCTATGTCTTTAATATCCTCCAATTTCATGCCTGGACATTCACAAAAGAGAAAATTGGCAGTACTCTAAACATCTAGAAAAGTAGTTTGGTGCTTAGAAAATATTGTTAATCTTACAGTTGATTTGTGTTGTTAAGACTCCAAATCAATGTTAAAGTAAATACAGATCATGGTTAACTGGTTTAGTTTAATTGAAAACAATTCCCTTATTAGAGTCTTGGTGTTTTTAGAACAAAATTTTGCCTGAGATTATAAAATGCTCATATTACAATCATGTAACATTTCTGGAAGTGAAAAATTTCACAAACCTCGAAAATGAGTCCTAAACTTGCAGCATTTGTAACCTAGGATCAGAGAACATCCTGGACAAAATATAATGCAATTGAAATCACTGTAATAATTGGCAAAGCTTTCTGTAAGTTGAGAATTTCCCCAAGAACTTTCATTTGAATAGCAACCAACCTGACACTGATGCAGTCAAATTTAGCTAAAGATAATATTTAAAAAAATTAAATATAGCCCACTCCAACTCAAAATACCATCGTGAAACCCTCTTTCACTGCGGTTGGTTCTACAAAACAAGGGAGGCAAAATGTGTGGAAGATGTGATAGTGTACAAATTGTTCCCTCAACCACTATTTTTTTTTTCTAGTAGAAATGGGTCGTTTCACTCATAATGGGTACTTAGTGGCTTGATCAATTTCAGAAGTCAACAAACAGAACACTCCATTCTTCACATGGTACTAGACAGGGTGATAATTTACTTTGAGCTGAATGGATCTATGTTTACCATGAGAAAGGACTGATGTTAGATCTTTAAAGAGCTACTGGCCTCCTAGATAAGATGTAGAGAGCAGAAGCTTATATACACTTGGAGTATCACTGACAAGAACAGTTTACTCCTGAACCTTAAGCTTTCTTACAGCACTTCCAACAGATCTTTAGACATCTCATCTGAAACAGAAGAGGGTGGAGGGGAAGCCTTACTCAGGCTAATAACAGGGCAAATAGCTGCAGTGGGTTCTTCATTAATAACGGGAGATCTGTGCACCCGAGATCCCAGTTAGATCTGGAGTGGTCACAGGATCAAGTTTCTTTTGGAATGCCCATGACGGTGTTCATGGGGAGCACATACTGGAAGTGAAAGGTAGGAAG
The DNA here is from genome assembly GCA_024733675.1 of Psilopsiagon aymara. Classification (NCBI taxonomy): domain Eukaryota; kingdom Metazoa; phylum Chordata; class Aves; order Psittaciformes; family Psittacidae; genus Psilopsiagon; species Psilopsiagon aymara. The sequence goes on along the minus strand of JANRGW010014184.1, from coordinate 13,073 downwards.
ATGGCTAATCCTGCATGAAACCTGCTAATGCAAAGTTAAACCATGAACAGCTTTTGAACAAATGTGAACTATTAGATTGAAGTTCTGTAGACTGGATACAAAACCTACGACATCTGTGCATCACTGAGCTACTGCCTAAACACCAGACACTCCTTAGTCTGCATAACAGTCCCCATGTTTTTCCTACCTTTATTTCTTTCTGGCCCGTTGTGTCCCACATGAGTGTACTCTTGGTTCACAATGTGCATGGTTTTCCAGATTACTAGAATCTTGCTTCCATTAAATGATTAAGAGATGCAGAAATTATATATGAAAAAGGCTGGATAATATGGATTTTAATAGAACTCCAGAACCACACCATAAGATGAAAACACAATAGCAGAGACTTGCAAGTATATCTGCATGTCTTTTGTACCTAAATTGTTTTCCATCTTATCCCACAAAATATTTTTTATTATATCATACAATTTTCTTAAATGAACATCAACAAAAAAATCAGTGATATTTCTCATTGAAAAACCATTTCTTACACTAAAGTCCAAGGTAAAAACTGGCATTCTAAGGTCAGAGTGCAAACATTGTCTGTCATATTTTGCAGGCTATCTTCATTATTTTTCTGTTTTGATCACTAGCTGGCTATTGTGTCAGCTGTCCTAAACAAGCCCATGCCAGGCAAGTAACTCCAAGTGCTGGGAAGGGCCATGAGATAAAATCAAGGAGTTTTCAGCAAAACTGCATTGCCTTACTAAATTCAGGTGAGTTTCTAATCTGGGATCCTCACGGAGAGAAATTCCTTCTCTAATGTGGTTTTAATGAAAACACTGCACAAGGAATCAACTGTCCAGAACAGAACCTTAAAGCTGGACCTTCCGCTCATTCTCATCAAGTTATATGCCATAACTATCAGATTATAGAATAGTCTCAATAATTAGCTACTGGTTTAAATAGAAATGTCTTCCATGGGACAAATGGCTGGACCCAAGAATTATATGAAAATGGGACTTGCCATTGTACATAGAAAAAGAACAGTTCTTATACTTAATTGCCACTTTTCAGTGAGAATCATGTTAAATACATTTGGGACATTTCTGTTAAACACTAAAATTCAATATAATCATCTTAATGTACTAAAAAAACTACTGAAAAAGACATTTAATTGTCACGAAAACCATGCTCTAACTGCAGACTGCAATATTACACTTAGTAGCTCCCCAAGGTAGTGTTTGCCCAGCTCTGTTTGTTTTGGATTAAAGTTGATAAGAGTTTTCCATGTCCTCCACTGTTACTCGTCACATTGGAGCTGGATTCACAAAAGCCTCATATTGAAGTTGCTGCACATCTCCTATGGTCTCTGCCTATACTATAGAGGCCGATAAATGTTTGACCCAGCTCCAAGGCTAAAGTGATTTGCCAAAATAGCAGCTTAAGCTAGAGGTTATTCCAATATAAATTCAATGTGACAAATGCTAAAGAGATTCTGGAACAACAAAAAGCCACATGTTGGCAAAACAAAATCAGAAAGGCAGATGCTCTCCTCAACTCTTACCACAAAAATCTGGTTGTCAGTTTAAAACTAAGGCCACTCTGGAAAGCGGCAGTGGTAGGAGCAAAAGACTGTGCTGCTACTTATGCAATATCTGAATTGAAAGCTGAGGATGGAAGCTGAGCAGAGCGCTGAATCAGGAAGTACAGGACAGCGCAAACTCATTTCCAGCACTGATGAGTGTACTCCCTTCCCTCTCAACACACTGTCTCTCAGCAGCTTAGGTAATCAGTCCTTTTTTTTTCCAAACTACTCTCATGCTCCAGAACAAGTAAAATGCTTCAAAATTAATATTATTGCCACTCTTTATGTGACTAGATTAGCAAACCAATTCTTGTATTGGTGTGGTCATTATTTTTAAGACACAGACTTGCATTTACCACTGATTCCAAAAAGCTATGTATATGTTACAGTGCTTGGGCAATATGAAGTCTGAGGGTAAAAGAACCCTTCTATTTCAAGAATGCAGGATCAAATGCCATGCAATTAATTTACCAGTGCACTCCATTCAACACCATCTCTTCAATTACTGTTATTTCTTACATCAGTAAGATAAAATTACTAACTCACAGAATAAGTCAAGTGAATCAGATTCCTCCCTTTCCTTTCCTGTTTGCCATTACTGAAAAAAGGGAAAAAAATCTCATCCTTTAGATAGTAGTCTAATATCATTTTTTATACCCTAAGGTGTCCCACCCAGTTTCCAGCTGACTTTTGTGGGTGCAAGCTCTGTGCAGTTTCTGATCACACATTCTGTCCCATACATGTCTTGGATACCCTTAGGTGTGAAGAATGACATCAGATGCCTCTATGTAGACAACTAACCCCCACCCTAACTGCTCATAGCATGAGTGTCAGACTCCAGACTATGTAAAATGACAACAGAATTTTACAATGGGACCAAGATTAAAAACATCGATATATAGTTTGATTACTGAAACATACAAATAACAGCACAAAACAACCGGGATAGCATAAGTAAGATGCTACTGAATCAGCTGTGTCACATACTAGACTACTCAGGTTTGGAGAATCCACAGTGGTTTGTTGCTTTGTTCTAGTCTCAGATAAATGTGAACTTTAGTGTGAACATTTCTCAGAAATAACCAAAGGAAAAACATTAGAATAATGTGATTTAACCTCACTTGAGCCTAGTCAGCCTCAGAAATGTCTGATGTGTCTGCTACACAGCAGGGTCAGTGTGAGGGGGAGATAAACAAATGGAGAGATGATGTAAAGAAGAGAAGGATTTTGATGCCATTGAGGACAAACCTTAATCCAGCCCTACAACTAATGTTTAGCTAATCATCATATGGATAGACCTGTAAAATCAGTTTAATTTAACCTTAGATAAAAAGTTCCAGTAAGGTAGCTGTGGGTTTCTAGAGATAATTAAAGAGGATTTAATATTGAAACAACTGCTCAAAACATTGCTCTGATAAAGCCATATGGCAACAGAAGATGCAAAGCTGAAATGCAATGTATTTTTTTTAAATTAGATGCTTATACGAGAGCAGAGGTTGTGTATGAATGGACACGGGAACCAGCAAGGTCAGTGGTTGTGGCTGAAGATGGCTCTCGATTGAACCAGTATGATCTCCTTGGACAAACTGTGGACTCTGGAATTGTTCAGTCCAGTACAGGTCTGTGAAAATGTTGTGGGTTTGTTATTGGTTTTGTTTTTTAAAGGTCATATTTAACTGCTAAAACATAATTTAAAGCAGGAGAAAAAATGCAAAGACCAAAGAATGAGCAAGGTAAATTGCAATATATGTGCTTCAGATTAGGAAACCATGAGTTTGAAAAGACAACGTATCATTGGATTCTCCTTTTTCAACTAGTGGTTAAAATATTTGACCAATTAAGAAGCTTCTCACAGTGACAGATCTAGCCAGAGAAACAGTAATTTCCATTGTAAAGAAGCAATCCTCATATCTTTGTTGCATTGTCTGCTTACTATATAAGCTTAAAGAAAAATAATTGTATAAAAAAATGAATCCTCAACGATCACATTCCTGGAGGCAGTTAAGAGCCAGCATGTAGTTTCTCAGGGAGGCATTTAGAGAGTGGAAAAAAATATGTCATCAAATGAAAAAAAAACATCTGGAACACTCAAACAGGATTTAGGTGTCTCAATGCTAGCACCAGCTTTACCCCCAAAACTAGTAATAAGATACAGAAATATAGCCAACATCCATAGTAGTATATATTTGTAACCTTAAAACTGGCTAAACCACATTGCTTTTCACTTTGTAGAGTTTAAGATGTTTCGTTTGGGGTTTTTTTTCCTAATGATTTGGAAGTGGCATGAAAACCCAAATACAGTAAGAAATTGAGCATAAAGCATGAACAAGAGCTCAAAGTGTTGACTAGGCTGACCAGTGGACCAAAAGAAGCACTCCATTAGAAGTAGTTGTATTGCTTTGAATGCACCCAAGTTTATAACCAAACTAGAGAAGTCTACTTACACCTGCATAAATTAAACCTTCTAATGTGTTATTCATAAAGTCAATGGACATTTAAGGAAAAGTGAGTAATTTTAAGCTGAATCCTAATTCATGCCTGAATTTTGTATTTAGCTTGCCTAAGTATATTCATATGCTCTAAGCCAAGAGAATTTCTCACAGACAAAAGTTTCTAGTGGGCCAATATTCAGCTTACTACTTGGAAGCTTCTGTTCAGTTAGTGTAATCATAAAAGAAGTGGAATAGCAGTACTAAGGGCACAAAGGCACTATCCACACAACTGCTCCTGCAGATTCACTGCTTCCACTACTGAGCACAGAGGCATGCATCAGACAAGGAAAGGGAAAAGGGGAGATCTCTTCACCTGGCCACAGCTAGAAATGTTGCCATTGACTTTTGTGGAACAAATAATTCACCCCAGAGGCCCTTTGCTGGAAAGTCAATGGGATTTGTGATGAGCAGCAAGGATCTCGAGCTCTTTTGTCTTTCTTTTCTGAAGCTACTCATTCAGGGAGACCTTGGCAGCCTGTGTGCCTGCACTTCTGCACTCACTGACAATTCTCTGCTGGCTGTATGCATTATAAGGGCAGCAGGATGATCAGAAGAGACTTGTAAGCTTGGGAACATACCTAATCTCAATAGGTAGTACCAGGCATAGTTCAAGGTAAATGGATAATAACATGAGAAGCACCCTATAAATTGTTAAGAAAGGCGGATGATAAATTTTTAAGCAGAACTGAAGGCAAACATAAATGTAAAAATTCTTCCTGCATTTCTATGAAGAAATTAATATTTCTATTGACAGTATTTCCTAGGTTTGAAATCTGAATCCTTCTTCTACCTGCAAAACTCTTTACTATGTGTATCCATAAAGTTAAATACACTATAGTTACTAGTTGCTGAAATAATGATGCTGTTGTCTAGGTGCAGAATAACATTACAAAGAAATAACTACAATAGTTATCAAAAAAAAACAAACAAAGAAAACCCAACAAAACCAAAAAAACCCATTAAAGAATCTTTTTGTTACCAAACTTGCAATCCTCTTTAGTTGCTACCTCATAAAAATATGCAACAAACGTATTTGTTGTTTCCAAATCCAATGTCTTAACAAAAAATTATTCTTGATTTACTTTGGAAAGGAAAATGCTTTTCCTTCCTCAAAATAGCGTTGGGGATCAGAAATTATTAATAATCACTTTTCTCCTCATTCAGGTAAGTGAGCAGATAGTCTCAACAGAATCCTCCAGCACAGATTTGTCCTCTGATCATCTCTGCTTTAAGATATGATATATATAATAAAAATTATGAAATCCCTCCCTGCTTTCAGAGTTGTGGATGATGACTCACCTGACAAAGAGAAAAGGAATTGAAAAGTCTTCACTTAAGAGTCTCAGCACCTTTATTAGGCAAGAAAATGAAGCTCTTGTGCTGCTGATTCTGTGGATCATTAAAGGAATCTACATCATCTTGAGCAATTTTAAGATAATATTTGCAGTTGCCTGGAATTCCAAACATGTATTTTCCAAGATATTGGGTGTAATTGTCTTACTCTAAACATTCTCAAAACTATTAAGTGACTTGGTAAATCCATAAAGTCCTTTCCCTTCCCCCTTCCCCCCGCCTCTAATTTCTTCCTTTGCTAAAGGCCATCTGCTAGTCTTATTTCTGGATCTAGTACAAGGTAACTACAAATGCTGATTTATTTATTTATTTATTATGTTCATAAAACTCCTGTCAGTCTCCAGCTACTGACTCAGAAAGTGGTTAAAGTGATCTTTTTTGTAAGCACCTTAAGATATGCTCAAAGGGCTTGTGCAAGTTCCTATTTACATAGAATTATTTTGGAACCTTGAAAACATTGCTTTGCTCTGAGAATTATCAGGATTTTTATTCACAATGCTTTATTTTTTTCTGTTGTTCTGTAAATCTTCTGAGAGAATGCTGTTGAGAGTTTCTTTATTCGGTTACATGGCAAAAGTAATAAATGAGAAATGCTATGTTTTAAATTAGTGACAAGGAAAGCCTTACTTCCTACCTGCAGTGATAGAAAAAGTATTATTATAACTAACACTCAGTCCCCAGCTCAAACCTTATGTCTGATGTTATGAACATCAATTTTAGGTGCTCACCTGATAAACTGGGTTATTAGAAGTAGTTTACAGATCACTGAGTAATAAGTTTGATGTAACATTACTGAGTTATCAACTATCTTCTTCCAAGGACATAGGTTAGTTTATACCACCTGAGCACTGAAAGACACTACAGAATTAAGGGCTAGTTAAAAACTGTGGCCAGAGCACTGAAGTATGCAAATGCAGAAATCACAGAATCATTCAAAGCATTAAGTTAATATGGATGGACTTATTTCACAATTTTAAATGCTTTATATTCTGAAAAACAGATAAACTAATTTAAACTTCAAGGAAGAAATAAAATGAAAACCAAATTTATTTGATCAACCCAGTTATTTATAGAAGAATTCAGGAATTCCAGGAAAGCTAAAAAGAAATAACTTTGTTCTAATTTCTTTGACATAAGAATAGGAGATAAGAGAATCTAAGATGCATAAACTACAACTTATGCTACAACTTATGAAAGCCTAGTAATCTGACAATGGGAATACAGGAAATATTTTGCTCAAGAGTTATTTAAAATTTGAGCTTGTATGGAATTTTATGGCCTTTGAAGAGGAATTCCTGGGAAGTTAGACAGTGGTCAGCAGAAAGATTTTCAGTTAGAGAAAGCCGTAAAATACGGGAAGCTGAAGATTCAGTAAATAACTGAGTACTTTAATGTCCTCCAGTTATTTAAGTACTTATTTAAATAATCTCAAAGATCTATTATTTGCTAATAGATGACTGCAGTCCATTGGTACTTTGGACACTGGAAAACGTGGTTCTGCCTCCCAAATGAACTGTAGGCATTATTCTAGACCTGCGCTTTGCCTGCGTTCCTGGTGGCACTACCTTTATCTGACTTCTATCTCAGACCTACTGCAATGCTTAACAGATGAGTCTTTTTAATTGCCTTTATGCTTTGAATCTTGTTCTCATTTTCCAGAGGTTAAAAATACTTTGATAATTTAAGTAGCTAAATAAAGCTTCAGAGTACAGTGGTGTGTTCACTCTGTATTCTTAGCTTGCCATCTACAATCACTGAATTAATGCCAACATACCGTTGTGAGCATTCTATATCTGATTACATTAAAATAGCTTCCCAGGTCATATTTTTGTAGATAAAATGAAATTATTAACTCTTCCAGCCAAGGCTGGCACTCTTCATGAGATCATAATCTCTGGTACCAAAGAAAAGAAGGTTGTTTCACTGAAAGTTAAAGAAAGGTGGGCAAAATGCAAGTAATAATGCCTGCTGTACTACTTCTGCCAGTCCTATTTTTAAAAGAAATTTTTTCTTACATATCCTTTGCTATGTCTTTCAATTTATAATTGATTCTCTTTTCCCCCTTTGCTACTGTCTTTTATATTGAATCGTATCAGGAGTATTGTCACATCTTATTTATAATCTTTCCTGAGGGTTATACACTAAGCAAGATTGTTCAAATGAATGTTCTTCTAGACTCTGAATTAAAGAAAAGGGCATTTGACATGCTTGGTGCATAAGCAGTCACTGTCTAGACATAGTTTTTCAATCCAATTTAAGTTTTTCCTGTATGAGAGCAACTTTCTCTTTCCAGCTGCCTACATTTTAAAATAGAATAACAGTGATTTCACATGTCATCTCTAATCCAGACAGAGGTTTCAATTCAGTTACATGTACACTTGTTCCTTTTCCTAAGGTAATATTTATTGCATAATAAGAAGAAACAATCAGCTAAAAAAAAAGGTCACAACAATATGTTTCCCAGTCTTTTGAGAATACACTGTTTTTAAAAATCCAGCATTATTTGCTGCACTCTGGCACAAAAGATTTATAGAGACATGAATACTTATGATTCCTTTCAGTTGCAGCTAGAATACACAGCTTATATTTTTTCATAGCACCCAAAAAATTAGTGGTAATAAAAATAGTCTTTCATTGACCGTTTACTTTAGGAGAGATACTCATTTAGTAAAGTACTGAGTTAGCAGAACAGGGGCAAAATCTTCAGAGTACATAATGCACAGACAGTGATAATGCAGACCCAATCACATCAACAAGTACATCTTAAGCCTGGCCCTGAAACACTTCTGAGAACCTGTCCTGATTTAGTCTTCATTTGATGTTTACATGTGTGTATTATGGTGATTTTCCATCTTCTAATGGAATAAGACCTTTCATAAGAGGCCTAAACAGCCTCTAATGCAGACTTTCATTCACTACTCAGAGAGATTAAAATATGCAAGTTTAATTAGCATTTCTCAGAACTGTCTAGTTTTGTATTATTGGTGGAACTTTAGAACCTTCTTTTATTAAACGTTTTCTTCAAAGCTGACCCAATTGGATGTGAAGATATTTTTTTCTGTTTTTATAATAGGGGTGGATATAATGAAAAAGCTGTTTCCTATAAAGCCTTCTAATTTGGGTATTTATAAAAGCTTTAATGTTCCTGTTTTTCTTGGTTGTAGGGGAGTATGTTGTTATGACTACACATTTTCATTTGAAGAGGAAGATTGGTTACTTTGTCATCCAGACTTATCTGCCATGCATCATGACAGTGATACTCTCGCAGGTGTCCTTCTGGCTTAATAGAGAATCTGTTCCAGCAAGAACTGTATTTGGTAAGCAAGACATATAACCTGCTTGGCAATCATCAGCTAAATAGGCTTAAGAAATGTTATGCTTATGCATAACATAATACTGAAGAACTACACAAGCCTGGGCATAGTGCAGTACACAGGAGCTAACACGCTTCATTGCAAAGCTGTAGCAGAAACTGATTTAAGGATCAAAGCTTTTAAACTGATTGTGAAAAGACCTGAAAATACCTTGAGCAATCCATTACAGTTTGATTTTTCCAAAACAAGAAATGTATTAATAAATCATTTCTGACAATAGCAATGACATTCATAGTGGGGATTGTCAGAAAGGTTTTAATCAGTGGGTGTTGGTCATTTGACATCCTTAGGCCCTTTGAAAATTCTTAAAATATCTAATCCATCAATCCCTTCTGTAGGCTGCTGCCAAAGGTCTGCTCTTGAAATCAGTGACAGCTTATTGTGCTTACAGCAGTGAATAGATGCACTCGATACATGCAGTGAGAAGGCAATCTGAAAGTTTACACAATTGGTCCCTAGTGCTTTAACCACCTCTTACAAACACTTAAATTAGAAACAAACAACTAGCATAGACTTCAGAGATATCAATCCAAGTCAAGTACCTAATAAAAAACGTAAAAAAATCGTCAATTAAGGAAAACAGAACCTGGGATTTCTCCTGTGACCTAGTTTTTTTTGTGATGTTCAGATGGGACACCAAAACACCTTTGACAGGTGGAGGTGGAAGAGCACACAACCAAGTTGCCTTTTACACTGGTTTTCCTGCCTCAAGTCACTGCTGAAACAGGAACACATACAGCCGCCTGCTTTTTCAAAGAACACTTGCCCATTGACATTGGCCAGAGAGTCACAAGGAGTGACGTTGAAAAATGCAGACCCTGGAACTCTTGTTCAAGAATTATTTTTAGTGACCTTTTCTAGCAGTGTTTACAGCTGTGCTTTAGTTTCCCAGTGCCTCTGGAAATCAATCACAATTTACATAGGATTAGACCTCATGAACCAAGTAGAGGCTTTCTGTTGATATATAGATGCGTGTTTACTGAAGAATGGTTTAGACCACAGTAAATTAAATTTGATTTGCATAATATTACTTAGATTAACATCCAAAACTAGTCCCGAGTTTTTACCATCAACTTCACTGATGCTGCTGAAATTGTAACTATTTTACCTTTTTTGCTTATGCTATTTAAAAAGAAATGTCAGATTATTGGTGGGAAATGCTTCACTGCATTGGTTCTAGAGGGAGAACAATTTCTAAGATTTCCTAAGCTCACAATAAATAATATGTAACACTGCACAATGTTCAAGATGCTATTTTCCCAGGCTCAAGAACCCACGTATTTCAGAAAGTTTTCATTTTAGAAGACAAATACTTGAATTTACTTCATGGTTATGTATCAAGATAGATTGTTCATTTCTTAATGGCAGTGAAACAGTGTCGCAAATAGTTCTGCATAAAAGTATATACATACAGAAACACAATTTACAGTCTGTTTGCTACTATGTAAGTGAAATGTAAGATCTCCAGTAATGGGTCAAAGACAAAATTAGGTTATCTCTCAGGGAAGAGAAACTGCTTCCTCTTTCAAGCTTCCTACATCAGCGCGTAAATACACTGTTATTTTGCCTATTTTAGACCACTGCATATTTTCACTAACAGTGTAGCAAAGATGAGCTTACAAGACATAGCCAATACATTACATTGCAGTTGTCAGGGTAACTCCTGCACATGTGATTTGATGTAAACACCCAGCCTGCACTTGCAGAATCTTTTTCAAGCAGCTGGAAGCAGTCAGTTCAATGCAGTCCTGCTTGCTCTTCATAGCTAGTTAAGGGAAAAGGCTTATCAGCAGTGACAAGCTCTAGTATCAGAAATGTAAATTACATTATTATTGCTCTTACATAAATTCTTTGCTATTTGCAGGGCAGTAGTGAATAAAGAGTCAGAAACCTATAAACCCATCAATTCAAATAAATGCAGTATCACATAAAGTTTAGTTCATTTGAGTATAAATTTGAAGGAGTATATACCATATAAGCTGAATGCAAACAACTTTTTTAGTTTCTTATCTAAATATCTTAGAACTGTTCAAAAAAAGAGAATGAAAACGTTAAATTGCTACATCTGTAGGACAATTCACAGGGCATGGATATGGAAGAGCGATAGTGATTCTCTAAATACCAGGAAACAGAAGGCAGTATCCAGTACCCATCTAAAAATATAATTTCCAGTACAACTTTAAAAACATTATTCTACTACAACAACATCAAAGAATAAAGGTATAAAAGATGTCTCGCAGATCCTGCAATTCCAACAGAGCTTGAACTCTGATCTCCTCAATTAGGAATTGGACTTAAGTGGGGAAGTTTATAAGAATTAGGGGTGAAGACAAGGCTTTCCTATCTGTTGTGGTAGTTGAGAAAAGAAGCACAAAACATAAACACTGATCTAAAGACACTAAACTGCTTTGCTTTGCAGGAGTGACAACTGTCCTGACAATGACTACCCTTAGCATCAGCGCAAGGAATTCACTCCCCAAGGTGGCCTATGCCACTGCCATGGATTGGTTTATAGCAGTGTGCTACGCCTTTGTGTTTTCTGCACTCATTGAGTTTGCAACTGTGAATTACTTCACAAAGAGAGGCTATGCATGGGATGGCAAAAGCGTCGTCCCTGAAAAGGTAACACCACTTAATATCTATTCCAGCAAGTCATCCTGCCTCATCTTTGGTTATTACTTGGGGTTTTTTACTCTGTTAGAAATTCTTATTATTTAAAATAGGAAGTAATTATTACGAAGAGTTTCCTCATGTATTTGCACACAGCATTTCTGCACCTAAACAATAATCACTTAGACATTGAGTACTTAAATACTGCTTTTGACATACTGGATGATATTTAATGCTTTTAGTAATTTAAAATTTTACTAAGATTTTGACTTGTGCTACTAAGCAGAAAAGATAAATGAGTATCTTTTTTTAAAGGCTGGCAGTTAGTGTGCAAGTAAGAGAAAAAGTGGATCCCTCAAGTATAAACATAGGAAAAAAAAATCTTGTGGCTACTATATATGACGGTTTCCTAAGTGCATGGCTCCCCAACACGACCAACAGGAGGACTGCTGTATGACCAAGATCGAATAAATCACGGCAGGACTTTCCTTCGCTTCCTATTATTTCCTTATCTTTTATAACTAGAAATAGTACTTTTATATCTTACTCTATAAGAAAAACTTATTTATTTTGGGAAAAGCACTGACTGTTGTGCTGGGACTATGCAATCCTGATCCATTTCACCTATGCAGTAGAGAGACATCACACAGACTCCCTTTTGTCTGGGATCAGACATGGTCTGTAAACCACAGATACATCAAAAAATTGTTGAGGACTTGTAGGGGATGAAAGAGAAAATAATTTTTTCTTTAAATAATTTGTTTGGTTCTTTGTTGTCTCTTATCTTCATCATAGCCATTGTAAAGAACAGGCTGTATTAAAAGAAAAAAATCCTCATATATTGCCTTGCTAGTGTAATCTACCTTGTATCGTAGTACTATAATCAGCCATTTCATTTGTTTCAAAAAAAATTACATTTTCAGAGAAAAAAACGAACCACCATATTCAAACACAATATTCAAACACCGTTTAAAACATTGTCAGATTTATGGCTTTGCATTCCTCAGCAGGTAAGGGTTTTTATGTGTCATTTGATATAAGTCAAAAACATGCATTGTCTGCAAATGTAAGGAAAACCAAGGAAGGCAAACTAACAATGAACGGAGCATCTCACCTTAACGAAATGTAGAGCTCTAATTAGCTGCTGTATTACTGTTTCATAAGTTGAATCTGACATGAAATACTGTCGTGGTTTAAGCCCATCCAGCAACCCAGAACCACGCAGCCGCTCACTCACTCCCTCCCCTCGCTACCTGAGGGATGGGGAAGAGAATCAAAAGAACGTAACTCCCACGGGTTAAGATAAGAACAGCCCAGTAACTAAAGTGTAACACAAACCACTGCTGCTACCACCAATAGTAATAATGAGAAAGGAAACAACAGGGGAAGAGAATACAATCGCTCATCACCTGCCAACCGATACCCAGCCCAACCCAGCAGTGATCTTGCCCTTCCAGGTAACTGCCTGTCATGGGTTCAGCAGTAGCTGAAGGCCACAAGTCAAAGACACAGTGCTGCACCAACTACTAAGAAGGAGAAAAATGACTGCTACTGCTGAACCCATGATACTGCCCCCAGTTTATATAGTGGGCATAACCTTCTGTGGTATGGAATACCTCTTTGGTTAGTTTGGGTCAGGTGTCCTGTCTCTGCTTCCTCCCGGCTTCCCCTCCTCCC